>CM024588.1:2291452-2518733 GCA_014182565.1 Eucalyptus marginata | reverse complement strand
CGTTCAAAAATAAATGTTCGTATGGATTTTGGGGCGTGTGAATGCAAAGTTAGAAGGCTGGAAAGAAAAACTACTTACCAAAGCAGGGAAGGAGATCTTGATCAAAAGTGTTGTGCAAGCCATCCCAACTTATGCAATGTCGATATTCAAACCGCCAATGTCTATCTCGTCGAGCAATAGAAAAAGAATTGCATCATTTTGGTGGCAAAAGGGAGACTCTCGCCGCGGATACATTGGAAAAACTGGGATGTATTAAAAACTCGAAAGGATGACGGAGGCTTGGGCTTTAAAGATCTGCTTACTTTTAACCGAGCAATGCTCGGCAAGCAGGCCTGGAGGTTATCCACTGCTCCAACAGCACTGTGGTGCAGAGTCCTGAAAGGTATCTATTTTCCCAACACAGATAAATGGAGAGCTCGCAAGGGCCACCGCCCATCCTGGGGTTGGCAGAGCCTGTTAATTGGCAGAGACACAATAGCAGCAGATACTAAGTGGTTAGTGGGGGATGGAAAAACCATTAAAATCAGGGAAGACAAATGGCTAGAGCAAGGGGTCATTGGCGGAACACCTCACCCCCAAGAACCTACCTATGTGTCAGAGCTGATCAACGCAGAATCTAAAGGTTAGGAGGAACAACAATTATTCGACCTTTTTGATGAACACACTGCCAATGAAATCCTAGCAATCCCCCTGAGCCAAAACCCAAAGCAGGATCGTTTAGTGTGGACAGGAAACGAGAAGGGCAGTACACTGTCAAGAGTGGATACAACAGAGCATGCCCAAAAATCCTAAACCTAAACAAGGCATCATGCTCATTCAAACCCCCACGAAACCTGGACTCAAATTTGGAGCCTTACTTGTACCCCAAAAATTCGAAATTTTCTCCGAGTCTATGCCAAAATGCCCTTCCCACGCGAGAAAACCTTTACAAAAGGAAAATAACAACTGACCCTTTATGCTCGATTTGCAATTCCAAGATAGAAACCACAGAACATACCTTTCTGTTGTGCAAATGGACCGGGAAAATATGGGAGGATCCTCGACTCAATGGCACCAGCACCAAAAACCAGATCCACCGCTTTGATCAATGGTTGCAGGGGGCCTTCGAGAACAACAGCGCTTCACCCGCCAGAGAGTTGATAGGAGTGGTGCTCTGGAACATCTGGAAGGCTCGGAACAGCTGGATTTTTAGAGAAAAACGTCTGCAACCAGCAGATCTGGTGGATACTGCATATGAACAAAGATCTAACTTTCAGCGGATGGAAACAAACGAGAGCTCAAACTCCAAATCGCAAAGATACCATTCGATGGAATCCCCCGGCCCCAACGGAAATGAAGATAAATGTTGATGCGGCGTGGTTTCCAGGCGATTTCCTCGGCTCGATTGCAGGAATCGTGCGAAATTCTCGAGGGCAGATGGTGGAAGGCTTCGCATCGGAAATTAGGGCTTCATCCTCACAGCAAGCAGAAACGACAGCGATACTTCAAGGGTTGCTTTACTTAAAAACACTTGAACTGCGGCACGTGGGAGGAGACAGCAACCAAAAACTAAAGTGGACGTGCGAGAGTGACTGTTCACCGGTCGTGGATCAGGTAATGGGCCGGGCTGAGCCTTCCTGGAATTTAAAAGAATTGGTTCAAACCTGCAAAGAAGAGCTGGAAAGGAACAACAACGCTACAGTGGTTCATTGCCCCCATGAAGCAAATAGAGCTGCGGATTGGTTGGCCAAGACACATCGGGCCAAAACACTACCTCAAAATTGGTGGACCACCGCTCCCTTACCCCTTTCTGAAATTTTATGCTCGGAATTTTCTCCGTCGTTGTCCTGTAAGACTGGTTTTTTTCGATGATCGAATGCATTATACATTTTCGACCAAAAAAAAAAAAAAAAAAAAAAAAAAGGTAGTCTGGTCCAATTGCACAGCACTACCTTGTATATCTTCGGATGGGTGATATGCATGCTTAATTTCAAGATCATTTGGCTTGAAAAGCTAAATTGAATCGATCAGCCATCAAGAGATGGGCATGATCACAAAGAGTAGAGGGAGGGAGGGAGATAGGGAGAGATAACTCTGGACTTCGGGATAGGCTGTGACTGCAAACGTATGGCGCACTCTAACTCAGCCAAGGATGCCTACCAATGACCAGCCCGACAACCTCTGACGATCGATAAAAGCTTATACCATCGAAATCCGACTCAAGTGCGACGTGATAATTAACTTTTCAAGTTGACTAGGATCGCAAAGCCCGCTGCTACTTCTGATTGATTTTAGCTGTGACCCTTCCGAAATGAGCACAAAGCTTAAGTTACAATGAAGGGGAGGAAGACAAGAAGCGATGAGTTCAAAATCGAATCCACCAAAGCCTTTGAGATTCAATCTTGACATAGATTATCACCAAGTATGAAAAAAATGGACTGATTCGATGGATGAACGTACTTTTGGCATCAGATTATGTTACAACAGAGATGGCTAGGTAAAGCTATATGATTAGTCTAATTATGATTGTATGAACATGCCACAGAAATGGTTTTACTTATTTGTAACGAATACAACAATAATCACAAAATAAGTTAGTGCTGGAGCACTCTGCTTGATCATCATTGTTGCGTTCTTTCCAAAAGTGAACCACTAGGGAAAAGTTAATGGATTACTAAGTCTAATGGAGTTAATAAAAGACTTGTTTTGAGTTTTTGGAACCTGTGATTGGATGAATGTAGGAATGCTATTGCACATTAATTTTAAGACAACTTTGTCTAGTTTTCTCTCTCTATTGTTTTAGCCGGTAGGCCATGGAAGTGCCGAAGTGGTTGGTTTTTTGTCTAACTTTATTGTCAACCCACTATAACCTCACTACTCACAAACCTGGGGGCCAATAAGATAATAATATCTAAACAAAGTTGAACAACAATCCTTTATCAATCTTTGGTTTTTGACCTTGAGTGCTTTTTTTTTTTTTCTGCAGAAAGCATTTATCCAATGTAAAACACTTAAGAAGGGTCGCGTATATTGCCCAACTAACAAGAACCTTCGCCTCCCATGCATTATTTGTCCATAGTTGTGGACTTAATCCCAAGGCCCTAAGGCTAAAATTGTGCATTGTTTTGTTATGGGCCATTTTCAATGCCCTAAAGAGAGTAAAAAATTGAATCTTAGGGTGCGTTTGTTTGTGTTTTTTTTTTGTTCCAAGAAACAGAAATAGAAAAACTATTTCTCGTTCAGGGGAACAGTTTTTGAACAAAAGAACGCGTTTGGTAAACTTGTTCCTAGAATAAAAAAAGAACAGAAACATGTTTAGTAAATTTGTGTTCTTTTTTTGTTTCTTTTAATTTTTAATTTTTTAATTTTTTTTTTTTTTTTAATTTTCTTTGTTTCTTCCTTGTGGCCGATCGCCGGCGCTAGCCTCGGCCATGGCCGGCAATCGGCCGACAAGGACCGACGGCCTCGCCCGACCACGGCGAGGCTCGCCGGCCCCTGGCGAGGCGAGCCGGCGGTGCCGGATCTGGGCGAGCTCGAGCTCGCCCGGCCAAGGCGAGGCCGAGCATCGCCGCGGCGCAAGGCTCGGCCTCACCAGGGGCCGACAACGATCCGGCGAGGTCGCCGGCCCTCAACGGTTGGTTGCCGGCCATGGCTGCGACCGGCCAAAGAAAAAAGAAGAAGAAAAGAAGAAGAAAAAAAAGAAAAGAAAAGAGAGGAGAGAGAAAAGTTGTTCTTAAAAATTGTTCCATAAACAAGAAATAAGTTTTTCTTGTTTCTGTTTTTTTGTTCCAAGTTTGTTCCCGGGAATAAAAAACAGATTTGGAACAAAACGCAAACAAATGCGTTTTTTCTTTTTTTATTCCCTAAGAAAAAAAAAAACAGAAAATCTGTTCATAAACAAAAAAAAAGAAACACAAACAAACAGGGCCTTAGCTGCGCATATTCACTCATTTTGATATGCTTTCATTGAAACTCAAAGAATGATACTTCACTTACATAACAGGTCTTAAAAAGTATAGGAAATGCTCCTGTGCAAACTTGTCGGGCTCAAGCCTAGACCTTGGAGTGTTGCGCAATCGGCACTCTCATTCCAATAGATTATGAAGACAGTGAGAATTTTAGTTATAGGGTTAAAATTGCAAAAAACCCTAAATTATGTCCATTATGACATAAATACCATGAACTATTTTTTGTGTCGCTAAAAACCCTAAATTTACCTATTGTAACATAAATACTCCAATTTTTTATCATAAAAAACCCCGAATTTGTGCCAATGTGATAAACATACCTTGGATGGAACTGAAATAGAGAGTATAAATGTCACACATGTATAAGTTTGGGTTTTTTAGTGATACAAAAAAAGGTTGAAGGTATTTGTGTCGTAATGGGCAAGTATGAGGCTTTTGGTGACATAAAAAAAATTGAGGCATTTGTGTCACGGTGAGTATAACTTGGAGGTTTTTTTTTTTTGATGATATTTGCCTTTGGTTACATGAGCTACGTTGATTGTCTGTGCCTTATAAGTAGTCTCCACGGTTGAGTCTCATAATCGTAAAATTCTACTCCTGCCCACTTTCTTAACATCAATCTGGCCACACATGATTGCATTTGGGAATGGCATTCCCAATGCCCTTTGGCCGTTCAAAGCCCCTTAGATCAAGTTTGTGGTGTTTGGCAAATTTTTTTGAAGTCTCATTATGCAAAGGCTAGCCTTTTGAAGGCTGAAAGCCCAATGCAGCTTAGGGGCAGTCTTGAGCTTTCTCAGCATGTCGAGCCCAAGGTTAGTAAAAAAATTCTTTTGAAATTATCCTTGCTAACTTTTTATTTTTCTGGTTTTGCACTTGATGACTGTTCATCTTCCTCTTCTCTATCGAACAAGACCGGCATGGATGTGTTTGGCCATTGGCGAAGGGCAGGAAGTCCGGTGAAGGGCAGGAAGTCCGGTGAGGGTCACGCAACCAGATTGCGATTTGGTTCGCCGTGACCGTCGCCGGAGAGTAGCATGACCTAGATCATGTAGTCCCGGCAACCTTTGCGCAGAGATCATTGCGACCAAGATCGCGCTAATCCATTTCGATTGTACGACCCTAGCCTTAATTTTGATCGTGCTAATCCGTTCTTCCAGACATATTGATGCCCCTCCTCTTCTCTTCCTCCAGCGGTTGAGCCCTCGTCCCTGAATCCATCCCCATCCCCAGATTTGTCGTTTGCTTCCATGTGACATTGAAGAGAGAGATAGTGGTGTGTGCGGTTCAAGTGTTGTCGTGGGTATTGCCGTCTGGTTTTTCTCTGCTCCTCGGTGCTTTTCCAATCTCCCAATCGAGGAAGATGGAGAGGTCGGGGGGATCAGGTGATTGCGAGGTTGGATTGGGAGTGGGATCCATCGTTTGGGTCCATCGTAGGAACGACTCCTGGTGGTGGAGGTTGCCGGGGCCGTGCGATATGGATCGTACGACCCTCCTACGACGGTCACGATGACCCAGATCGCGATCTGGTCGTGTGATCTAGGTTGTGATGATCTTCGTTGAACCGCCTATCCTTGGTCAGCCAACTCTTTTTTTTTTCTTTTTTAGATGACAAAATTCTTTTGCAAATATAATTTCTCCAAATTTTGCTCAAAGATACTTTATAATAGACTTTTATAATACAATTTAATCATAATTTGCATTTTGGTAAATTCCTTTATCTCAACAACCTTTGCATTTCCCCAATTACTTTCCCCAAAAGCCTTCGCACCCCTATCTCTAACTTAATCAGACAAAGAAATAATAATCCTACTTATCTAGCATTAATGTGTCTTTGAATTTAATTTGATATGATAGTTACCTAGCTCTCACTACAAGCGTGATCCAATTTGCACAGCACGTGCGTGATTGCTTTTAGGCTCTTTTAGAGTGCCTTAGTTTTGAGAAAAATAAATGGCTTTTAAAATATCTTCTAAAAAAATTATCTTATATCACTTACAATAAATCAAAGTAAAACAGTTTTATCGTTTATGAAAATATTTAGACATAAATTGTTGTCAATAATACGAAAAATTTTCATTGACTAATTATTTTAAATGATTCAAGCGATCATTTTTAAGAAAATATTTTTTCAAATTATACATTTTCCACGAAATAAACACACCTTTAATAAAAAATCGATAAAACAAAAAAAAAAACTGTGTTTGGACAAAAGAACATTATGAATTGAATTTAGACAAATTATCATCTCAAAAAAAAAAAAATAGAAGGTTTTGTACTATAAAAAAAAAGCAGGTCTAATTCGTAACCAAATGAAGAAATCCGTCCTCTCTCACTTAGAACAAACTGCACGCAGAATTTGCACTCTTGGAAAGATAAATGAGCAATGGTGCTTTCCCACTTTCTCAAATTTAAATTATGAATCACTTTAATGTCAATTGATAAACATATATTTGCTTCAAGTGCAAATCATGTGAAAAAGCCCTTTATAACTGATACGTTTAAAGGTGATTAACAAACATAGTGCATATGAATATGACATTTCATTTGTCAGGACAAAAAATGTCAATTGCTTTATGTTTCACTAAAAAATGGGTACTGACTAAAGTAGTGAAAAATCTTTTAAAGTCGATTTTTGGTTTTTTGTGAGATGGTTTAGTGGTAATTTTGAATTTAGAATTCAAGAAGTGTTGCAACGGAGATAAACAACAAATTTAAAGGCAAAAGATCATAAATGATGGAAATGGAAAAGCAAATAACATTAATAGATTGACAAAAGTACATTCAAAATGATGTGTTTTGGATGATGGATCCTTACATAATTACATGCTGCCATATGTACGGTTATCATTGCATACTCGAGATTTCAGTCCCTTTATCTAAGCATGCCAATACCGTACATAAACAGTGGCAACTTCCAAGGCCAAGTTCGGTATTCTATAAATAGGCTAATCAACCGTCATTCGGTATTTTTTACGTCAATCGACGTCCTTATCATCATGTCTCCCTTTGCTATCCTTATCATCATGTCTCCCTTTGCTGCTAACGCTTTAACCAATTATAGATTGGCCATGTCTTTATTTGCTCGTGAACTTCGTTGTACACCACTTTACAATGCGTCCACGTTGTCAACACATAACTTTTGACGATTCTTCTTCATAGATGTTGACACTCAAGACTTACAATTGTCGATTTGTTTAATAGCTTGAAGTGCTCTCGTTGACCAATCTTCCTTGATTGACCGCAATTCGTTGCTCATCAATAGCTGTACAGTTACCGAAAGCTACATGCTATGGTCATCGATGAACTGATCAATAAATCATTAACTATGCCGATCACAATCAACCGAACTCACTTAATTGACTAAACCCACTATTTATCCATTTAAAAGAATTAGGTTATTCATTGGTGTAAATAGTTTCAGTTATAATTGAAGCCTTTCCGATACTGGAAAAGCAAAGTCTTTCCATCTTTTGGGCAGGGCATGTATAGCCCCAAACTCGATTTCACCTCGCTTTAGAGTTCCTTGAATTTAAGTAAATTAGTACGAGGAGAATGGCACATCTAAAATTTGGCATCTCCAAAGCAAGGTTCAAAAATAGGTCTGAGATGGATATAAAAACACTTATAGTGAGTTTATTTGGGGAAAAACTTTCTAAAAAAGGAAAATGCTTTTCGGGAAATTATTTTCAGGGAAATGGTTAGTTTTCCTTTAATTGGTAATATGTGGTTGAAAATATTTTTTAGTGTTTGGATCTCATTTGAAAATGATTTTAATCTCATAACTTTACCTCAGGTAAAAAATCATTTTAAAAATAAATTTTAACACAATTTAATTTAGTTTTTCTTTTCTATTTTCATTTTTTTTTTAATTTTCTTTTCTCTCTTTTACCTTCTTCCTTCTTTTCCGGTCACTAGGCATCGGCAATGGCTGCGACAGGCCACTAGCGCCATTGTCGAGGCCCGGTGATGATTGACCTAGCAAGCCTTGGGTGAGTCCGGCCCTCATGGACCCACAAGTCGGCAACTGGTAGAGAAGGAAGAAGGAAAAGAACAAAGAAAATGAAAAGGAAAAATATTTAAAAATGGATATTTTAAATACAATATTAAAAAAATTTAAAGAGGAGCAATTCTATGAAGTGTTTTGACCTTATTAGATTTAGGATTTCATTTCCCTAATCTTATGCATGAAGATATTTCTTGACCAAAAAGTGTTTTCGTTGACTAATCATTTTTGCCGAACCAAATGGGTGAAAGTTCGCAAACTAATTCCAGAAAACACTTTCCTTCAAACAAATGCATCTTTAGGCTTTCTTGTTTCGTGCAAAAAATGAATAATCTGAAAAATATTTTCCCAAAATAATCACTTACGTCGCTTGAAATAATTAGTTTGATAAAGAAAAGTAATATATGTTTAAATATTTTCGTCAACCATAAGAGTATTTTCATTCATTCTTTTTTAAAGCAATACAAACGATGGTTTTTTGGGAAATACTTTTCAAATTATTCATTTTTCATGAAACATACAAAACCTTAAAATTTGATTTTTTTTTCTTTTAAAAAGGAAAACAAGAATAAAGGAAAAGAAAAACCTTTTTTTTTTTTTTTGGGGATTCGGGAAAGGAAAAACCAAGTTGTCCGATTACAAAGTGTCGTCGAAACGAAGTTTCCTGCTCATGCCGAGACCTTCCTTTTTGGCGCTATAAAAACCAAGCCAAGTTATTCTGCCTTAACCTCAAACTGCAAAAGCTCGGGTACGTGAGAGACTTCTTGATCGGTTGACGCTTACGACCATGGCCGGGACTCCCTCCTCCTCCTCCTCCTCCGCCCACAATCTGGCCAGCCTTCCTCCATGACAAGCTTGTTTATTATTGTTGCATTTATTTTTATTTTTTCAAACTAAAAATGAAACCCAAAAAAAAAAAAAACTGTTTGGGATTGACCCTGAAACCTATGATAGAGTAAGTTCCAAGTTCTTGGTTCCAACGGATAAGTTCTAGATTCCAAAAAATGATAAACTTGTATCCGAGGGTAGATTACATTATGACGGAATTTGTAAAGAATCTGAAGTTGCTCACCCTATCGAATAGGATTAGTATGGCTGCTTGGCCATTAGCGAAGGGTGGACGGTCCAGCGAAGGACGCATGACCAGATTGCGATCTGGGTCGTCGTGACCATCGCTAGAGAGTTGCACGGCCTCGACAACCTCTGCACGGAGGTTGCCGTGACCTAGATTGCGCTAATCCATTTCGATCGTGTGACCCTAGCCCTAGATCTAGTCATGACTAGATTTGGTTGTCGGGCGGGACCTTCAAGTGACCTCTGCGGAGGTCGCGACCAGATTTGCGAATGGTCGCCGGGCACAACCTTCAGGGGACCTCTGCGGAGGTCGCGAACTTCACACGACCCATCTAGTCGCAGATCTGGTCGTCAGGTGTGATCTTTAGGTGACCTCTGCGGAGGTCACGACCAGACCTGTGACCAAGACTAGATCTGGTCGCTAGGCGCAACCTTTAGGCGACCTTCATGGAGGTCGCAACCTTCACGCGATCAAATCTAGTTGCCGCGACCCTCACCAAAGGGCCACGCGGGACCCAAATTGCGCGGCCTCAAAGGTCGCAACGTGATGGTTTAGGCGATCCTCCGATGAGGGTCGCGGAGACCAGATCTAGCTGACCTTTTGGCGAGGGTCACGACGACCAGATCTACCGTGACACTTGCCGGAGGGTCGTGCGCCCCTCGCCAAACAGCTTGCATCAAACAGCCCGCCCTTCGTCGACTACTTGTTCTTGGCCAGACAACTCTCTTTTTTTCTTTTTTCTTTTTGAATAACAAAAGCCTTTTACAAATATAATTTTTCCAAACACTATTTTACTTAAATGTACTTCACAATGAACTTTTACAATACAATTTACCAAATACAATTTACACTTTAGAAAACACCTTTAACTCAACGGTTTTTGCATTTCCCCAAAAATTTTCTCCAAAAGTCTTTCCAAACGCATCCATAATAGGCGTTATGACTTGATATATGAAGTGTGGCACGATGACATGGCATGATGATGTGACACATGACTTGACATTTTTTGGTATTTTTCATGAAATTCTAAATTCATTAAATTCCCTAATTGAAACATGCAATCTATCCTAGAAAAAACAAATGATTCCAAATTCTATTCTAATTGATTTTGAAATCTTGTCTAAACATGCAATATTATCTATTAAATCTACCCAAGTATTATTTAATATCTACCATAATCCTGTCCAATCTTTTTGTAGACTTTATTTGGAAAAGAATGAATGAAATCAAATGAAAACAAAGAATCAACTCAAAATCAAAGATAGCATCCAATTGTGTGACCTCCTCTAAAGAGTATTGGGTCTTCTCCGTTTTATAGGGGGGGACAATTGATGTCGTCGAGGAAGGTGAGCAGATTTTCTTTCCTTTTATTAGTGCTCTGGGATATAGATTATGCACCAAATATATGGCAGAGTATTATATGCACCCAATGGGCTTTATTACAAGATTTCTCTTTCCCATTAAGCCTGTCACAATTTTCCTTTTTGCTGTGAAAATTCTGCACATTTTAATGCAAATGCTCTTAATATCTATATGCAATTTTAACTTAATATTTTTGCTATGAGCCGTGGTTGACCCCTAATATTCTATGCAATAAATTATTGAGTGGGATGCCAAAATTTAGGCGTTGAGGGTTTGGAAGAGTTCGGTCTGTGACATTCTCCCTCACTCAAATTTGCAAAACCTTCACTAGCTCTATCGCTTTCTTGTATTCTTTATCCAGCAACGCCACCCCCACATGACTTACATGAATGGCAAACACTTGTGCAACAAAACAAGCCACTCCACCCTATCGGTTACTTCACTTGATGAAAGCTATTCGAGAATTTCTAGTTATTTGTGCTCTTCTTGACAAATGTGGCATCCTAAGCCAATTGCGATCACTTGGCAGCACCTTCCTTTGCATACTAATTTTCTCGATCTTAACAGACCAATGGAGATTTCTCCCATTATTTGAAATGTGATAATAAACTTCCTCTTGAGATTTGTCCATGATCCATGAACCTTTTCCCTATTCAGTGAGCAATTTGGTCATTCTTCTCCCCCTCATTGCCATCTTAGAAACTTGTCAAGAGTTGTATTTGTTCGAACCCCCTTGACCTCAATGATCAATGCCCATGCTCATAGGATCATGTGGACCACAAGCTTTCCCCAAACCACTCACTTATTGGAGGGATTCTTGTTCTAATACCATTTGTCACAAGGCATAGGATGACTTTTTCTTGGTTATGGAATTGCGATGTGACGCCTAGTGAGTCAAGAACACTAGGCCAATCTTCCTTCGATAGATGAGTTCCTTACAATAGTACGGTGAATCACATTCTCATATCGGATTGGTTAGCACTTGAGTTTTAGTCGATAAACAAGCATAATTTAAGAGAGAGAGAGAGAGAGATTAGGGGGGTCCAATTCAATCCTATATGAAAGGGCCTGGCCCAATTTGTTCGGTTCAAAACTAATTCAACAGAAGAAGCCTTGCCTTCCCAAGCCCATCTCATGCAGCCCACTTGTGAGCCCACACTCAGGTCTGATTTGACTCTTTTATAAAAGCCTAGCGGGCCCATCTGCACCACCGGCTCTCTGTCTTCTTCCTTTCCCTCTCTGGCTCTTCTTCTTCTTCTTGAAAGCAGAAAATCCACGCACGCGAAGCAAAATTGGCGCGAGCGAAGGTGCGAGAGAGACGGGATGGGAATCTGTTGCTTCTGAGGGGCGTACTGCAACAGGTTCCCCTTCTCTCTCATCTAACCACCACCAACACGCAAAAGGGAAACTGCGCAACAGAATTCTTCAGGGGAGCCCGCACATTCTATTTTTACTCGAAGTTCTCTCTGGACTCGTTCGATGCTCGGCTCCGACCTTCGATGTAGACGCTTTGGGGACCTCCGTGCTCCTGTCTGATCACCTTCCGCGGTCTCTGTTTGCACTTCCAAGGCAATTTGCCTCGGTACTCTGTCTCGGTTAGACTGGGGCCAAGAAATTTGGTTGTGGTTTGTCTGAGCATAGTCTCCAATCGAGGATACGCCTGTGAGTGATTTGAGCCATTTTTAATGATGTTGTGATATGTTTGGATGCAAATGGCTGCTTCGTTGTTGGATATGGACTCATGACTTTGATGCCTACCAGCTGCTCGATTAAATTCCTGGACCGTAGTAGCCCGGTGTGTTAGTATTTCGATGATCGTTTGTGATGCAAGCCAAGGGTAGGCTTTCTCAAACAGTAGGATTGAGAGAATGACTCGCGCACAAGAAATAGGACCAACAGAAATTTCAGCACTGCGCAAGCTCAGGAGGACAGTTGTATCTTTGTCGATACAGATCGGATCGACTTGATTCCAAAGCCAAATGAACAAAGGCTTCTGGATCTACAATTTCTCTGTTTTGGGTTTTCTGAAATAAGCACTGTAGGATGGTCGAATTTGGGTTGGAAATAATGAACAGAACAGGTTGCTCTTCTAGGCCTCCAAGGAAGTTGAGGGGACACTGATTCTTCTAGATCGACGACTGCAACTCTTCAAGGATGTAGGTTTCGAAAAGCTCTGACTCTTCAAGGACGGAGTGAAACCTCTTCTAGGTTTTCAAGGGGCTTCAAAGCAAAGTTTTCATTCCTCAAAAATCGTTCGTCTTCTACGAGAAATTGGATGGCTTATATTGTTAATGAAATAAAAACAGAGCTTTGAAACTAGGAAAATAATAAATAGCATAGAAACTAGAAACTAGTAAAAGCGTCTTCATGGCTCCCAAGGTGTCTTTCAAACTTCCGGGATGGACTCAGGATATTGATACGGCTTCTCGGTTTCGTCGAGCTTGAATGCGAGTTGATCTTCTTGGTCGAGAGAGCTGGTCTTCAATGCGGGCTGCATTAGTTTGGCTGTCTCTTGTTGGGTGTACGAGTCCCTCATGGTGTGTCAATACATGTTTGCCTAGATTTATACATTACCGAATGTTGCTTGTCTTTAGATGTGTTGATTCTCTTTTGTTAGGTGCAAATCAACAGCGAATTATGTTTCTAAATGGCTGGTATTGATCATGAGATTAGTAATTTGGTTGATTTGATAATTGTAAACGTAGTTAGCCGAGAGAGAGTTTAGTATCTATAACTTGTTCAACGAAATTCTTGACTCAATAGAATGCTTAGTTATCGATTGTTGTTCATAGCATTTGTGTGTGATTATTGCTCTATTCCTCACAAGCCGAATATCCTCTTTGATTGTATCAGTCTAGCGTTTGATTGAATAAGTTTTGAGTAGTTGTAAGGGAGGATGTATTTGAATACATGCTAGTTTCAATCCAGGTCAATCTTCATCAATCACTGTCATTGCAGACACATTTTGATTGATTTTGGGATATGGCCAAGAATCACAAGAATGAGGGGACTGGAACATGGGATCTTCGCTATTCGCAAGTCATTCTTTTATTTACAACGAGGAAATGGTTTAGAACCATTAATATATGTTTTATGAATCACTTGTTTTATATGTTGTTGACAAGGGTATTGTAGCCCTCATCAGGCAACAGGCAGGGATTGTGACCCTCTTTTAGATTTGGGTGTGGACCCGATGCCCTCGCCGGTGCACAACTAGGGAAAAAAAAAGAAAAAAAAAAAAAAAAGAAGAACGACCCTCTTTTACATGTAATTTATCATTACTTTTATGTAAATTATCTTAATATTTAATCTGTATGTACTTGATAATAATTTGCCATGATAAAATATGGTACTTTCCAAAACACCATATGACAACACAACTTGATCTTGACATGAAAATTAGCATATCTGAATTTACATCTATTGTATTCAAGGGAAATATATAGAGACCTCGCCTTTAACCTTTTAATATTCATTATTGGTTCTTAAAGCGAAATTAATAATATATGAATGTAATGGAATAAAAATCGTATCTTTTGATCTCATTTTAGGTCGGCGTCTTTCAACATTTATGTACTTCCAAACTTATTATTTGAGAAGACAATGAATTTTGTTTTTATATAAAAAGTAGGTTATTAACTAGCTACACCAATTATGTATAATGTCAATTTAAATAAGTCTTTTCTCAAACCCTATTTCAACAATGCTCCCATATAAAAAATTTTGGTTCAAAAGACTATCCTCAATGCTTATACACTCATTTTACTGATAGAGACGAGAAAAATGTCCTAATGATAAGTTACCATGGCATACCAAATATAATGTGAACTCTTCAAATATCTATTTTCTCTTTCCCAAATCCTTATTAAAAGACTGTCCATTGATGCATATTTTAAACTTCAAAAATATTGATTGAAATATTTGTATGTTATTGTTCTCAGCTCAGCATGCCGAAGCCTTGGGTATATTAATAGTCAATATGATGTTCATCCCAAATTTTACATTTAAACTCTTGCAATGAAAAATTGATTAGAAATTATTGGAACAATTACGACATGAGTCCTAAAACTTATCACACTCATCCACTTTGGTTCTTCCAATCATTATGCTAGACTTTATTGAATAGGAACAATCTATGAGGGTTTTCCTACTACAGACGTGTAGGATTGAATAAAAAAAAGCCACATAGCATTTCCCATCTAATGACAACGGACTAGGTGAATGGGTACTGAAATTGCAAGTTTTTAGGGTTTAAATGCATGAAATGAAAGTTTTAGGATCCAAGTGCAAAATCTTTCATCAAAAAGTCGATTTTTAAGTTTTCTGTGAGACGGGTTCGGTGGTCATTTCAGATAGGAATTCAATCAGCGTTGCAACGAAAATAAACGGCAAATTCAAAGGCAAAAGATCATAAGTGATGGAAACGAAAAGACAATAACATCAGTTTACATTTGGAATATGTTTCTCGGATGATGAATCCCTACATAATTACACACTGCCGTATAAGTAATCCACTAATTACAACTGCATACTATAAGTTTTTATTATATGTACAATTATAATTGCACCCTCCCGAGATTCCAATCCCTCTATCTACATACCGATCCCATCTATAAACAGTTGCAACTTCCAAGGGCATTAGGTTACTCAACCATCATTCAGTATCCTCATCCTCATGTTCTCCCTTTGCTCCCAACACTTAATAATTTTAGAATGGCCAAGTCATTATTTGTTCCATCGATGAATTTCGTCGCACACCCCTTTACTACTTGTCCATGTTGTCAACGCATAATGTTGATGATTCTTCTTCATAGATGTTGATATCCGTGCCTTACAATTGTCGATTTGTTTGATAGCTTGAAGTGCCACCAATCTTCCTTGAGTAACCACAGTTCGTTTCTCATCAATAGCTATATTGTACAGTTGCCGAAAAGCTACTTGCTACGGTCATCGATGAATTGGTCAATAAATTGATAACTATGCCGATTGCAATCAACCAAACTCATTTAACTGACTAACCCACTGTTTATCCATTCGAAAGAGTTAGGTTATTTGTTGGTGTAAATAGCTTATAATTGAAGACTTTCCTGTACTTGAAGAGCAGAGTCTTTCCATCTTCCGAGCAGGGCATGTATAATGCCCCAAACTTGATTTCATTTCGCTTCTGAGCTGCTTGAATTTAAGTTAGTAAATTAGTAAATTGAGAATGATGCATCTATAATTTGGCATCTCCAAAGTCAAGTTCAGAGTAAGGCCTAAGATGGATAGAAAATCAATTAGGTTTCGTTTGTTTTACGCAAAATGAATAATCTGAAAAATATTTTTCTAAAAATGATCACTCATGTCGTTTGAAATGATTAATTGATAGAGATAACGGTAGATATTTTGACAATAGGATTATGTTCATTCATCCATTTTTTAAGGGACACAAACGACTGTTTTAAAAAAAAAAGTGTTTTAAATTATTCATTTTTCCTGAAATAAATGAATTCTTAAATCTTGATTTTCCACATTAAAGAAAAATAATAAAGAATAAAGAAAGAGAAAAACCAATTTTTTTTGTTTTTTTCCGGTCGGGGAAAGGAAAACCGAGTTGTCCGATTTCAAAGGACAAAAAGCTGTCGTCCTAAAATGAGTTTCGTCCTCGTGTCCAGATTTCCCTTTTGGCGCTTATAAAAGCAACGCGAAGTTGTTCTGCGTCAACCTGCAAAGTGCAAAAACTGTGGGTACGTGAGAGAGAGGTTTCTTGATCCGTCGAGACTCATCATGACCATGGCCAAGACTCCCTCCTCCTCCTCCTCCTCCTCCTCCGCCCTCAACCTGGACGCCCTCCCTCCTCCTCCTTCCGAGACCCAAACCCCGAGCAACCCATCATCAGCATCAGCTACCCAACCTGGACAGTCCTCCGGGTCCTCCCTCTCGGACCCGTCATCCGTGGATGATCGCCGCAGGAGGGAGAGCAGCACCAGAGCCTGGGTTATGGAGCAGGAAAGCAGGATCGAGATGGAGATCATCAGGACCATCTGCTCCGGCAACGGCGACTCGCTCAAGCCGAATTCCGGCAAGGCCATCACCGTCGGGGAGCACTACGTCTGCGTCCGCTCCTACGACGGGTCCGACCCGAACTACCGGACGTGGGAGTGGCACGGGCACGTCATGACCGGGGAGGACAATGGGTTCGTGCCCGAGCGCATCTACGGGAGTTACCTCGAGAGGTTGACCGAGGAAAGTTGGTGCGACGAGGAGGAAGACGGAGTGAGCACTGAGGATTCTACCTTTCCCATTGTCATTGGGAACGTGAACTTGAGGTTTGTGTAGCTAGACCTACCCGTTTCGCGTATTAAAGTGAAATCTTTTTGACTTGTGCGATTTGCCGTTTTCGTTTGTTCTTCCATGTCCTTTTGTGTCGGAGTGTTTTGAATTTTTTTCTATTGCTGAATGCATCCCTCTGTTTTGTTTCCCTTTTAAAGTTATGCCTTTCTTTCTGCCATCGTTTTAGTCGCTTGGTCGTTGGTGTGTTGTTTGTTGATTTGTCTGTGTGGATTCTTGGGTTCTTTGGTCGTCCGAATACTCCATGTCCACGCCGAAGTTTCTGACTTCTGTTCACGTACTGTTCTGATATGAACTCTGTGACTTCAGTAATATGACCTGCTACCCTGCATCGGACACCATTGAGGACTTGAGAGCTTTTAAACGTTTCTCAGTCCTGTTTAGAATGCTTCTTCCCTCGGGGAGAACTGGAAGCCTATGGCGTAGAGATTTCGATGATCTTGTGGGGGTATGCGAAATATGTGATGCTTTTTCTCACCTTTTGGAGTAGTGTTAAATAGCATATGTTTCAAAAAGAGCTAGCTTTGTGCATGAACTTCAGTTTAGCATGACTAATGGCGTGATGTGTGCAAAGCTTATTCGTGACGGCGGGGGAGCTTATGGTTGTGTTTTCTAATCACGTGTGGGATGAGGCTTGATTAATCTAGCGATGATCTTATGAAACAATCCTATTGTACTTTTTAGTCGGGCTGGATGATCATAAGTCCGACCCATAATAAGTTTCTACCTGAATTTGTCTTTGCATTGATGACTACTCTCCATATATACTATGTCTCGTTGTTATCGCCATAAGGAAAGTAATAAAGATGTGATTGGTACGTTATCGGGGTAGTTATTCATTGGGACCGACATCAATCCTAATCAAAGAATTACTAGTGATAGCTCACCAATCTTGTGGATTAAAGTCTTACAAATTTCAGACTCTTAAAGCTTGAAAGGGTCATGCTTTCATTTCCAAAATCACTGAATTTTAATGAATCTGCGACCGCACTTGCTATTAAAATCAGTCCATTCTCCTACACATAGAATAAGAGAGGTGGAAACTTGAGCTTGGCAAATTTGGTTGTCATTCCTGAAATCTCTCATCTCTTTTCAGAACCATTCCATTGTGTTTGTGCTTGTATGTGTTGTGTGAGTGTGCATGCTTTTGTAAAAGACAGGGGAAAGGTGTTATTTAGGCATATGCTGTCTGGTCTATATTTGATTGTTGCTTGCAAACTAGATTCATGAAGAATTAATACCTTCCGATTTTTAAAAGTTAGCTATTTAGGTTTCTTTGGTCATCCTTGATCATTTTAATTTTTTTTTCCCAATGTTGTGCGAAAAGTGCGTAATGAATATCTATAGTTAGGATCTTATCTGCTATGGCATTTGATGCGGTGCCTAATTATGACGTCGAACTTTACAGAACCTAGGCATAAGTTCCTGACTACATGTTATGCTAGACAATGACCTGAGCTATATGTTCCAATTAAGCCAATTAAGTGTGAAAAGTATTTCTGTATTCTGCTATGTACTCCCTCTCAGTAGTGGGTCCCATACATCAGATGTAATGTAAACATTTCTCATCTAGTGTACGTCATTATATATAATGCTGTGCGACATTTAAGTGCCATTCTCCATGTGTTAAGTGCATCTTCTTTTCCTGTGCAACCATCCTTGTAGAGATATTTGGTAAAGGGAGTTGGCTTTGGTAGTTTGTGCTTTTAGCACTAGGTGGTATTCATAAATGTATAACATGAGCTAAAGTGGATTAGTAATTGAGATTTTGGAAGATTTGTAGCTGGAGTATGGTCTAGAATGGGTGTGTACTTGATTTGGAAATCAAGAAATCAAGCAGTTTTATCTCTGGATCTTAGAAGTCTTAATCAGACTACACATGTTGTAAAGTTTCTTGTCAGGTGTTTGCATTGGTCATGCTGACAGAGGTGGGGAATTGATGCGAATTCGTAGCTGCACTTATTGCATGCCCTGAATTGTTTAGAGGGCTGGCAGCTGGAGTTTGCCTACCTGTTTTGAAAATCTGTGCAGATATAATTGCTTCCTTATCACAGAAGGATAAAAATAGGAAGAAGGATGTGCAATGGGGTGCCAAGATGAAGTGTGAGCACCAGCAGGATGCTGTTAATGTGAATGCTGGCATTGGTATGGTGACTTGAGATCAGAACTGATTGATCTAAGCTAAAAGAATAGCATATATACTAGCCATTAGCAGTGAAATAGATCTAAGCTATAAAAGTAAATTGGCAGAGTAATTGTGGAGATGTATTAAGTGGAGACGAAGTGAGGAGAACCGGAAAACTGAGTAGATATTACAGGATGTTTTTCTTGAAGAGGTTTTTAATCATCAGGAGAAAAGATTTTAGCTAGAAGAGAGGCTAATGCATGTGCAAGTTAGGTTGTGAGCCAAATGAATGAAAGATGTGTTTGTTTATCGGAGGGCATTTCATGTTCAATTTTCGTTATTGAGATGCAAGTGCTTATGGTTATTGTATTTGTATCCTTCTGTACACTAGTTAATTGTAAACTTTTGTAGGTTTTTTTTGGTCCATGTAGATAGTTTTGTGGATATTGTGACCTATCATTGTTATAAAGTGGCGTTGTATTATCCTGATGTTGTATTTGTTGCATCGCACATCAGCATCTTTGGCAAATTTTTGTGACTCCTATTTAAGAAACTTCATGCTTTGTATGTTTGATAAGTCACAATTCTTTATATTGTAAGACTGGCTTTTTTATTTTGTTTGTGCACTTCTTTTCCTTTGTTGAATTGGATTTGACAGGTTGAAGAGGTTCGACTGACAAGTTAGTTCAGAGATGTAAAACTAATCCACAAGTTGTAAGACTACAATCCAGGATTGGCGACCATTCTTTCCTTTCAGCGAGATTCACCTATTGGACATACAATTGGAGTTCTCCCCTCAATGTTTCGAATTTCAAAGGACAAGTTCACAAAATAGAAATACTGCATTCACTATACTGTTGTTTTGATTCTTCATTTCTATCAAGCATTACCAACAGAAAACTTTTGCATTTATCCTTTATGTTGTAGTTTTTATGTGCCTTTGAAACTGCCTGGTTTACAGCTGCTAACTGTAAATTGTCTGGAGTTATGTTCTCTCTTGGCTGGTTCCTATTGAATGAACTTTGGCATCTGTGGATTTTTTCTCTTTTAACATTATTTGACCATAAATTTTTGTACACCATGTTTCCTCTCTCGCTTTGCCAGACACCGATGAATACATGCACATGATCTTATGATGCTTGGCCACAGGAGCACTGATTCTGTAAACTTTATTGGGAGAAAGAGTTGCATTATGCTTTTGTAACCGTGACTAGACAATTGAAGGAATGCAATCGTGCATGATTTTTAAGGCTGCTTTGTTTAGCTTGGAAGAGCTGAAATGGTTTGTTTTCTTTTCTTTTCAACCCATTGAGGTCACTGCTCACAAACCTGAAACCAATAAGATAATAATATTTAGACAAAATCCAACAACAATCATTTCTTAAAACTTTGTTGTTGACTATATAAACCTTGGTGCATTCGCTATGAAGCTACCAAGGTAAACAAAGTCGTTCGTTAGCATTGTGTTATCTGCTATTCCAAAAGCTTGAAGTCATCACCTATCATACTACTTTCATTTCCAGCTCAATTCCTGGTCTGAAAGTAAAAATCGTACATATGCAGTGCGACAGTATCTGAATTTAGTTGGTCTTTCTTTCTATCTTTTATTATTATTTTAATTGATTTGGGGGTTAAAGATCAAGTTACGTGAGCTGTGATTGATAACCAGACCACTGAAAACTTCCTCATGTTTTGCACTTCATTGACATCATTCCAAATCGACATACAAGCCTGTGAAAATTTTACACCGATCCCTCTATAATCGCATCTATCCAAATCCATTCTCTCGGCCTCTATATATGCTGCGACAAAGAAGGATCTCCAAGACTACCATGCTTTCTGTGTCACTACCTCTGTTACTAGGTACTACCCCCTTTCCAAGAAAAAAGGTTTTGGCCTTAACCAGTTCAGTGACAACATCACCGATGCCTATCCGTTCACCTGGTGATGCAGCTGAACGGACGATGCAATCCGAATGACCATAGACAAGCACATGCTTATGTTGTCTCTGTCTGTATGTTGCCCGTCGTCGTATAACTCCCTCTTCTGCCGACTTCAACGAGGGATCTATGACCTGCATGAGCATGTCAGGAATTGCCGTTTGGACGAAATTGTGGAGGTCGAAGTTTTCCACAAACATGCTCCCCGTGGGTCTCTTTTCTGCAAACAAATGAAGCAAGAGAATCCTGTAGCTATAGATATCGCCTCCGGTTGATGCTTCTTCAGATAGACCATATTCTGCAATATACGTTAGTCCTAAAACTAGTCAATTCCTCTTCTGTAAAGTAGAGATTTCCATTTTTCTTTTTCACCAGATCTATTGAGCAAATCAACTTGTGTTTCTTCTTCTTCTTTTTCCTCCTTTTCTTGGGTACATTTTCCATTTGTTAAACAGTACATGCATTATACAATTATGGGAAGCAATCAGAGTGCACCAAATACTGGAATAGGAGGATGATGTTCATATTTCGACAATAAAAGCAGAGAAAGCTGTTAAGATTACCTGGAGCAACGTAACCAAACTGGTCTGCATTTGAGAGGCTCTTGACAGGAGAAATTTGCCAGTATCCTCAAGTCTCAGTATGCTATTGTCAGCTATTGTCATGTGCCACTGGCGGTGGAGATTAGTCCAACGCTGCAGCCACATCGATATTGACATCTACCCATTGGAGCATATTAAGCTTGATCCAATCTCCAGTAGGGTGTAGCCATTTATCCAGGCTCCGGTTTGGCATGAACTCGAACATTAACGCTTTGAAATTGTTCCCTTGAAAATCTATGCTTGAGCAAGACACAATGATCTTGACGAGATTTCAATGCCAAATATTCCTCAATGCTTCACATTCGGCTATGAAGCTCTTCTTAGCTCTGCGTTCCTGAAGTTTAATCACTTTTACAGCAACAATCTGGTTACTGCTGAGTGTTCCCTTTAAAGACGGTGCCAGAGCTTCCTTCACCTGTTACATTGGTGGAGGAAAATCAATCTGTTGCTTTCTAGAGTTTTGAGTGAGTTTCATGTACTGATTTTTCAAATTGGCGGATGAAGATTTCCCTTTTGGGTCTTTTGTGCCCAGAGGAGAGCAATGGAAGTACATGCCAAGCCTAAGAAAGTCACGAAGGTCATGCCGATAGCCAATACTTTCTTGTGATTTGAAGATTTCCGTCGGTTGTTTTCAATATCATCGGGTGGCAACTGCAGCTCTTAAATTCTTCCACAGAGCTAATTATTTCCATCAACTGATATTGCACTAAGGTTACTGAAGATTTCTCCTTTTGGCACTTCACCAGCAAACATATTGAAAGAAAGGTTGAGATTCTGGATGAGACGGAGCTCTGCTGATAACTCAGGAATCTGACCCGATAAATTGTTTCAAGAAAGGTCAACAACTTGTATGCCTTCCAAAATTTTGAAAGATCAAGGAATAGCTTCGACCAAATTGGTTGCCTTACAGTTTAAGAGATTCCAACTCCACACACTTGCCTAAAGTGGTTGGTATTGCTCCAGACATGTGGTTCTCGGAGACATCAAATGCCGTGAGATTAACCTCTCACTCACGTGCAATGGCATTGGACCCGTCAATGCATTACCTGCCACGAACGGTCCATCGAGAGGGAAGGGAGGCGAAACACTTGGTCAGGCACTGAACCAGTGAGGTTATCCGGGGACAATTTAGCTCCAGATTATTATAGTTTCCTATTGAAGCTGGCATGATTCCCTCAGGCATATTATCTCGCAAGATGAGACGACTTAGTGAATCACATTGCCAATCATCATGGGGATCATCCCAGTGATATAATTCTGGCAAAGCAAAAGCTCTTGCAGACTGTGGAGCACTCCAATGGAAGGGAATACCTAGGAAACTTGTTTCCGGAAGCTCCAGATTCACGGGGTTTCTGACACTGTAAGGGATATCCGTCTACCTTTTGGTGGAGGCATAGGCTTGTGAATATGGTGGAGAAGTTTGCTAGAGAATCTGGTAATACGCCTTTGAGGCGATTAAAAAGCAACCATACAAGCATTAAACTTGTGCAGTTGCTGATGGAAACAAGGAAGATTGGACCATCGCCTATTTCTTCTCCTAGAAGGTTTACACGGAGACTTAAAAGCGGCAAGTTCTAGGGCCTCCCAGTTTTGGTGGTATTGACCTTGAATTAGTTTTTAGGACACCATTTATTTGCATGAGTTTGGTAGCGTCTGTCAGAGAGCTGGAGACCGGCCCGGAAAGCTGATTACCACCAAGATAGATTTTGCTTAAAAACTCATTCAAGAATACAAATAGAAAAATCTATTTCTCTTTCAGAAATCAATTTTTGGCGAGAATGATTATTATACGCTCCCCAAAAGTCTGAAGTCTAAACAACCGGCCGATTTGGGTAAGTGTCTTGCGGAAGCTGCTGTCATGGAGCCTAAACATTAGGAGGAAAGAAGGGTTTCCTACTTGAGAAAACAGTGAAACTGTCGACTGAAGTGACGAAAGATTAAGGGCAATCACCCTCTACGTTTTTCGCTACAGGTAACACCTGGCCAGTCATAGAAGGGAACATAGTTGTTCCATGAAATTACCACTAGAGACCATATGTAATCTGATCATCGAACGCTAGTAATGTCTGGGTAATCTATCTCATTTGTGACGCCCAATGTGGGTTTAGCTGGAGCTAAGCTGAAGAAATTGAAGATCAAGAGAAAATGAAAATTAGTTTCATAGCCAAAGTTTTTAAATCAATAGATCCGTCGCTGTACTTCGACTAGAGTACACACACCAATGGCAGCTTAAGAGACTGGTACAGTTAATGATCTTTTTCAATTGGTAGATTATTCAGCTCAGCTATACAGTGACAATCTATCGACTATAAGCTGGATGGAGAACTCTACGTTTCATGCACGGACTAAACATGTAGAATTACACTATCACTTTTTGCGGGAAAAAGTACTACTACGCAAGATAAAGAAGTAATATGTCAAGTTAAGTGATCAACTTGTAGACATCTTCACCAAACTTGAAGCTGCAAAGTTTGGTGAGTTTTGAAAGCAACTTGATATGATTGCAAGGCCTATATTAAGAAAAGGGTAGCTGGTGAGGGAGAGTATTGAAGAGGTCACGTTGCCTTTCTCTCTCCTTTTCTCCAGATTTTTTCTCCTCTCCTCTCTCCAGGTTTTTCTCCCTTTCTCCGGAGACTTCTCTCTCTAGAAGCCACCTTCTCTAGGTTAATCAAGCTGGCAAGTTGACAACTTGCTGAGAGGTGTGGAGACTTCCCCCTACCGACCTAGCATTAGTGTAAATAGGCAGATCGTCTTCCCATTAATAATAAGTAGAGTGCGACATATATATGGGGTGAGCAATGTAAGAGAGTCCATGTATATCAAAGTGAGGTGTGTACGAGTGATGACTGTGGCATGTGAAACTTGTCAGTGACTGAGTGACTATGAATAACCGTGTATTTACAATTAGTATGTTAAATAAATATTGAAGGTATTTTTCAATTGCTATTTTGATGAATGGCAAGTATGGGACTCACTTAACAAGTGGTATTAGAGTAGGTTATCAAGAATTGGGAACCCAATAATCAAGAGTCGTGGTATACGATGACAATGGTTTGGTTGTCAATGCACAATCAAAGACTATGATTGGTTGGTTGGGGACCAAGCTTACTTGGTATAGTGCTGGGCATTATAAGTAAGCCAGGATGACGAATGTTTCGAGCTTGGTTAGCGGCAATTGCACTTATGCTTGAAGAGAGTTATTAAAAGGTAAGGAGGATTCTAGAGTGGCAATCAATGGCCGAATGACATCTTTTATGGTTTGATCATTGGCACCCACTCGAAGTTCTTGTGTTCTTGCTTGAGAACTATCCCATGATGGCAGTTCATGACTCGACATTACCCTAAACTCTTTCTGGAAGATTTCTCAAAGGTTCTCTTTCTACTGATAGTGTTATTAAGGTAAATGTTCTTTTGTGAAAGTTAGATTTGAGCGTTCAGTTATGTTGAGGAACAAAATCTCGTTAACAATCTCATAGGAGATCTCGGTGCTTACCGCCACATGGATTAACAGAGTTGAGTAACAGTTTGTTGGAACTTTGTGTTGATTTTTGTGCTCGTACTTGAGCCTCCATGGCTCTGCTGCTTATGGAGTTCGAAGGGTAAATTTCGACTCATGATTAACCGAGCTTTAGTGGAATTTATACTCAGGTCTTTGAAATTACAATCCGGAACTGCGGTTCTCGTAAGCAAGATATAAGGACACCATTTGGCTAAACAAGCTCTCTATCCACTCCCTCTCTTCTCGCTCATAAGATCTGCATCAAACAAATTTTCCATTTGAGAACATATGTAGCATTTGAAACAACTTTGCTGTGCAGTTTGTGATGGCTCTGCCTCATCGAAAGTTTCACAGAACTCATGACACAGAGGATATCTGCATCGTTATTTTTCACTCGGTGAAGCTTTTCATGAGACTGCTCCATATATTTTACAAGTTAATGTACGTGAATAAACAATGAAGCTAAATCTACATTAAGAGCAACTGCAGGGCACACCTTTCTCATCTGAAATGAATCGGGCTGCTCCACACAGATTTTCGAGCGTGAATGAAACGTCGTAGGAAATAAGAGTGCTCTGAATTGCTGTACTCTTCTTTCTTGTGTGGAACCTGTGGAACCAAGGACTAGCTATGCTCATGTGCGGATGATGCACCGCCCAAGAAACCTATATATACTCCACATGAACTATTTAGTTCTTCCTTGTAATACTTGTACGATATCCTCTGCTCTTGATTGGATGCCTTTCAGATATTCCGTGAGGACCCTCTGCTGGTAAGAACCTCCTTCCTGGTAAGAGAGGAAAATGGATTGTCAGCAATATCAAAGAGCTAGCTAGAGAAGTGACACAAAAATATAACTCATCAATATGTGGCAGGCAAGGTCAAGAAATGGACTTACTGTCCGGATCAAAGTCCGCTCTATCCGCTTCTTTATGACTGCATATAAATCTTCCGGTGAAACATCACCTTTACCAACTGTCATGCCGTCAAGCAATAGCTTATTCCATTCTTCCTCTGGAGCTGTTGCAATGAGCCGTCCATTTTGAGGCACCAAAGCAAGAATGTACGAAAAAAATCATCAGCTCATTGACCCAAAACGTATATAGTTGAAGAACACCAGACAGCAATACCGCAGCAGTGTACTTCACAAGCTTTCTCTAAATTCAGAACTGCTTGTATCAGAGGTCAGCCATAAAATTCTTACAAAGCCAAAAGGCAAAAAATTCATCATCATCCAACCCACATTTTAATTAATCTACAGGCAAATTAGGACTTAACAGTCAACTTACATAGGTTGTCACTAGGCTTTGAACATAGAAAAAATCAATTTACCAACAATCACCCTTAAATCTCATTAACCAATCAAACTTGGTCCAGTATAGCCAGTCTGTCCATAGAAAAAATAAGAAAATCGCATGCACTCCAGATAATGAAACTACTGCATTTAATAGCTACAATCACCAAGATAAAAGAACAACGTTTTCATCTTCAAATCAGACATTTTGTAAGACAGACCTGGTGTCCGTGGAGTTGCAACAAATTCTACAAGGTACACTCAACTTGAACAATTAGCTAGCTAGCTTACAACATATCCCCGACATGGCACGACCTTTTTTTGTAGCCAAAAGAGATGAAGGAGGATCCTCAAACTCAAACCAGGCTTGCAGCCTGTATGAGGTAAGCTCTGGTATCTGACCATAACTTACTTGCTTTAGCTGTTAATTTTGACTTAAGCCAGGACTTCATTATATCCCATACTGACAATTTGTCATCAAGTAATCATACATATAACATTTCCTCATGATTTGTACTGAAAAATTATCAAAGATGTAGATGAAAATGAGATATGAACTTTGCTTTTACATTTCCAAGGAAATTTTCTTCATTTATATTTCTCTTAAAAGCCAAAAAAGGATGAATTAGGTTTGGCTTCTGGTTTCTCATGGACTTTTAATAACTGAAAGAAGGTTGGATTAAGAGTCAAAAGTCGGACGAGGGAATTGGCTCCCCAAAAACTAGTCTTCGCATAAGGGGCTACGAGAAGGGTGGCATATAAAATTATATGACTTTTTCTGTGCCTAGATTGATCTCATTGTGCATGACTTTAAACATGTCATATAATTCGGCCACAGAAAAAACATAACCAAGTAATGAAGACACATTACAGTCAAGTTGGCAAATTTACAGAATTAAAGCACTGAACATAAGTAAATTCATGTGAAAACCACCTTTTATAAGGACCTCCAGGAACTCCTCTGCCTTCAACACTTCATTTCCTGCAATTCATTCATATCACAGAGTCAACTTCATATCAGCCCCACATGTCAGAGAAATATGAAAAGATTCTGAAGGAGCATGGAGAACCAGAAAAAGAGACAAATATTGTATGTCCAAAATTCCCAGTCTCCCCAACTAATTGCCTCACTAATTGAAACATCAATATTTCCTCAAAACATCTACCCCTATGATTTTTGACTTTGAATGTAAATATAGATCTAATCGAGAGTCAACACCAAAAGAAGTTGATGTTATAACCTTTCAGATAGCCTACCTCCTTCAAGGTTAACATAATAATTATCAACTTGCTCACTATTATTCACCTCTCTTGGCATAGCTGCGCTTAGAGAGAACTCTGGAAGCATAAAGTTGCAAGACTTTCTGTAGCATAGCCACAAGCCCGGGCTTGTCTACATCTTCTTTGCCTGCACATGGTGTAGATATAAAAACCTAATAATATGCAAAAAAAAAAAAATCCATGGAAGAGATTGGCATTAACATGCAGTTTTGCTTGCAAAGGAAACAAAACAGAGATGGTATTATCAAATATATCTTCATTGTATGAAATTTTATCAGCACAAACAATAAATGATAAAATTGAAATGTCAACCCTCGAAAATATATACAAGCGTATTTTCTCGCTCTACCTCACATTTGAGTTGAGTTGCCATCATGGAAGGAAGAAATCAATATCAACCACAAAAGACAGACAATAATCAGGAGAAGAACTAGCAATAGTTGAGTAAATGGATAAAAGAAAGATCATAATCAGGAACAGCAATTATAACCAAAATATCTTCAAGCAGATGTCCATAGAAGTAGCAAAGAGACTTACTTGTCTTAACTGTGCATTAACTTCAGAGAGGAATCCCTCATCTAGTTGACCTTCTTGCTCCATTTGCATTACTTCCTAGGAAAAATCTACTCTACTCAATACATATAATCACAACATAAACCACGAAGTGTCTTATGAGTGCAATGATGAGATAGGACATGATAATGAAGCTCCCAGAGAAACAATTCACCTTCAGAAGAAAAAACTATCTTCATGCACAGAGAAGCAATGAAGCATGACCAGTTTTGAATTCTCTTACTCTATAAGGAGGTCAAGAGATTGATGAAAAACGTAAGGCTAGGTAAAGGCCATGTTTACTGGCCATTTTCAGCTACTTCTAACTTTTCCCGGCGAATTCCCCTCCCATGTGTGGTAATGTTATGAAGATTATATACAATTCTATACTATAATATTTAAATATTGAATGTTCTTCAATATTTGAAGCTTAATTATAGTTAAAGTGTGAGTTCCGCAAATTAATCACCAACTTAAAAGTAGAAGCCCCTAACAGATCCTAAATAAATCATGCGACTGGCTGATGAACAATAGACAAAATCAAATTTATCCTCATTGTGTATAGACAATGAGCCGACTCCATTCACTGGGATAAGGCTCAGCTTTTGTTGTATGCATGGAACGATGAGTTACAAATGTAGTCTAGATCATTTATGTGCACTAAAACTGCCACAGCAAAGCAACAACTCAGAAAATATTATAAACACATACTTCCTCCATTGCTTTAAGAGCCTCAGGGTCTCTAGGAGGCCAGGAAATCTCTTCCTTTTCATCAAGAACAGGCTTTAAAATTCCCTTGAGAACATCAGTCGAAGATTCTATCTTTTCCTGCAGAAGCAAGCATAAAAGATAAGGTGCAATAACAAACAAAACAAAGACCCTCAATAGACAAGCCAGGGTGTTAAAGGTGAATCTTCCATATGTGCTTGTGCATGTAAATGAAGGGGAGGAAGATACATTAGTTTTATGGACAAGGTGGTCCACTATGCTCATCACAGATAGAGCCAATTCCTCGTAATCTTTCTGCATAGATATGAAATGATGTCAAAACCAAATCTCAACAAATACTAAGTACTGATTTAGCAAAGGAAAAATTAAGACAGCAGAATCAAACAAGTCCAAGAACCATGCTTTATCATCATCTGACTTGCAGGTATCGGTTCTTGCAGCAAGTCTAATCCAGAATCCCTCATTAAAGGCCAGGATGTTCTCGCCAACAATTTGCTGAACCTGCATGAAGATTGAAAGGCAAAATCAGGAGGAAAGTATATTTACATTTAAAGTTATTGACCAGTCGTATCAATATCATCATCATCATCTCTCTCTCTCTCTCTCTCTCTTTCTCTCTCTCTCTCTCTCTCAATGTGAATACAATGACTTCTTACCTAAATGAAAAGTTTTTACCCAATCCAATTACTAATTAGGAGAGAAAAGCAAGGCATCATCCACTCACCTCCTGTGGGTTTGCATGCCTCAGCAGATCTATCAACCTGTCAATTTCTACTGTCTTTTTGAAGGCTTCTTCTGCATCGTTACTGACTGCACATATCAAAGTTCTCCTGTATTATTAAACCCAAATGTGCCACTCTATTATTATTCTTCTCAGATATAAAAAGTTGATGAGAACCGCATAATGCATAGATGCCCACCGCATTTAAACACATGCAGGCCCAAAGATCAAAACTATGAGTTGGGAACTATGCATTACAAAAACTATAAAAGACATTTGGCAAATACTAAAAAAAGACGGTGGAATACTGCTTGTCCAACATTGAGCAGTCTTATAAAGTATATAAGCAATCCCTTAAAGGAAAATCCTAAACAAAAATTTAGAATTATGAGTTCAAGTTGGACAGGGAGAAGATTAAGGTCAAAGAAACCATTTCATCCAATTATCATCAATACATCTTTAGCACAATTCTGTTAAAACCACCACGTGACAACTTTGGGAGGATCTATACAGAAGCACAAACGAAATACATCCACATGTTCTTTGCTCAGGGTCAGAAGCCTTACATTGAATTTAAGAATAAAGAGAACAGGTCAGATGACCAACAAAGATAACAAACAGGGCAGGCTCTAATCCGCATGTCTTTCAAAATTTCAGATATGACTCATTTATAGAGAAAATAAATGAACAATTAGAAATCTGGACTAATTGTAGGATCCTAAAGTCTTACAGAATTGCGCAAACCAGAGAGAAAGACAGAGACAGAGACTGAGACAGAGAAATCATAAACCACAATTCATCGAGTTAATGAAACCATGAAAAGAGCCCGCATCGCATGCACAAGCTCGATCATCGTCATGCCACAGCATCGCCGAAAGAACAGAAAACACAACCACCAGCGACGCCGAAACAGACAGATTATATACCTCCTTCTGGAGCACGGCCTGAACTTCCCCATATCCAAACACCAGCCGCATGCATTTCTAGGCGGTCGAGCCTGTAAGACGTCAAAGCACATTGACCAGAAATCAAACAAAAGAGTACTCCAGCTAAGAAGTAGCTTCTCCTCATCGCACGGTTCGATCGGGAACCGAAGTGGAAACTAATCACACTACGCGTCAAAAGCCCTAATCCTCCAACCCGAACCGATCAGAACCTCCTCCGCTCCGCTCCATTTCCTTCCATCGCATCAAATCACTCCCCCACAAAAAATGGCTATATACACCGAACCACGACATGCGCGGGTCGACATAGCAGGAGACGACGAAGGAGGATGGAGTACCTGACGAAGAGATGACGGCGGCGGACCGAAGCGCAGGCGCGGCGGCGCGGCGGAGAGAGAGAGCGAGGCCATGTCCGTACGGTGGCGGAAGAGGAGCACCACCACCACCACCACCGCGCAGCGACCGTTGCAAATTGAAACCACCGAGTCCTGATAAAATGAGGCGATGATATATCCTCTCGCTTTGGGTGAGCAAGATCGTGTGGAGCGCGCGCGCGTGCAGCAGCGGCATCTCGGCCTTCGGATCTCGTGGGTTCCTTTGAGATCAAGGGCTGAGGATGGCCGATGGATCTCCTCTATCGTCACTATCTTTTGGGCTTTTGATTGGATCAAAGCCCGGCACTCTTGGGCCCGTAACAGGCCCATGGTCCTTAATGGACCGAGCTCATGCCCAAACCCAACGACGGCCGCATTTATTTACTCTCTCCTTGTAACGATTTAGTTGCATTTTAGTCCGTTTATTAAAGTTCCCACTTCTCTATTTTTCTGTTATTTTGTTCCTTAAAATATATAAAAATAAATAAAAATATATTTGATAATATCAATTAATTTTTCCATTTCAGAAGAATAGATTTAAAACATAAACAAGAGTAAAAAAGTTACTTTTTATTCCTAGGAATAATTTGTAAAATAAGTCTTTTTTTTTTTCTTTTCTTCTTCTTCCTCTTCTAATCGGTCCGCTATTGATTGTCAACCGTTGCCCACCACTAGTCGTCACCACCCAGTAATCAATTAGAGGAGGAAGAAGAAGAGAAAAAAAAAGAAAAATCTAAAAAAATTATTAAAAAATTTAAAAGAAATTATACGACACAAAAAAAAATTTATAAGTTGTTCAAAATGCATTTATATTCTTTTTCTATTCCGAAATAGAAATTTTGTACAATCATTAAATGCGTTTTTTTACTCAAAAATTATTTCAAATGACAAAAATTTAAAAAAAAAACCATTTATAAACAAAATTATTTCTAAATTACCACCGCCCTCAGGAGGCAGTTGGCTCGGGCTCTCTCCCCCTCATGAAGGAGAGAAGTTTGAATCCCAAAAGCGCGTTAGGGATTCTTATTTAGAATCTTGTGGTGGTGGGTCCTGATCGCTTTCACCTCGAAATTTCTTCATGGCTTGGAACTACGGGTTCCCTAGGTTCTTGAAAAAAACAAAAAACAAAATTATTTCTAAAAATAGAAATGTTACTAAATACATTCTTATCGTGTCCAACTATCCCAATTTAAGTGCAAAGCAATTGATGTGACTCGTTCGGCGGGTTCCGCAAAAACAACGTGTTTACATTGCCAGCAATAGCCCCCTTTGACAAGACGCTTCACCGAACGATATGCCCAACCCACTAGAAAAACTTCCGACGTCACGTTTTCTTTTTCAATCAGACAAACGATTCTCAAATTTATCAATTGTATTCTCTCAAGTGGGCTTATCTTATGCATGCAAATGGGAGCCCGTCGTCGCATTTGCATAAAATATTGTGAACGATCTTTAACAACTCTCCTTATATGAAATCCCAATTTGTCTTGAGAAAAGGCAAAGTGAATCTATCCAGTCTCGGTGCTTATCCCTGTTACATCTTGGAAAAGAATTATTCAAAGCTCCATTTGTTCCAAGAAAATAATTCTCAAAAAAAAAAAAAAAAAAATCAGTTTTCTGGCATTTAGTTCACAATAAAAAAAAAATAATCAAGGAAAATGTTCTTGGACAATGGGAAAGAAAATACCTTAAAAATTGGGGAGATGATTTCGTCTATTCAAAAAGATGAAATTATTTTCCCTCTTCTTTTTTTTGCCCAAACCCAGATTCTCCTCTGTGCACTCCTTCGCCTTCCTCTTCTCTTTATATGATTTTTTTTTCTTTCATTTTCTCTTTTTTCTTCTTCCTCAACCAGTCGCTAACCACGGCAACAACCATAAGCGAGAGACGAGCTCGCCCAAGGCTGATGAGTCTTGCCCCAACCTTGCCCAAGGCCAACAAGGCTCGACCTCACCAAATAGGTGAGCTTTGAGCTTGCCAATCTAGCAAGGCCTCAGGCTTCAACCTTCGACCCTTGAGCTTCGACCTTCAACCTCGCTACTATGGCAAGGCCTCAAGCTCATCAATTTGGCGAGATTAGGCCTCACTCGAGCATTGCTAGCCTTGGGTGAGCTTGTCCCTTACTTGCGGCCAATCGCCTTTGTAGGTGACCAATTGAGAAATAAGGAAAAAAGGGAGAAAAAAAGAAATAATAATAAATAAAAAAAGAAAGAAAATAAGGAAAAAACAGAATAAATAAATAAAATAAGTAAACATAATTTTTTGGTAATTTTCACTAGGAAAATCAAATTAGATATTTCATACCAAATAACAAAAAATATTTTCAAATTTCAACCAAACATAAAAAAAAAAAAATATTGTCATTTTGAAAATAATTTCTAGTTCATTTTTAGATTTCGGCAAACATCGAAAAATATTGTCTTTTTCTTGAAAAATGACTTCTGTAATATATTTTTTAGAATTGTCACCTTTTCCACAAAATAATTGGTCTTAAAAATATTATATGGATACCGGTTTAGTCATATATATATTTTATTAATTTTGTCAATTTAATCTTAAACTTTTGTATAAAATTTTGATATAATCGTGTGGTAAATTTCTACTAAAAATCACTAACGTTGTGGTATAATCATTACCAACCATCCTACATGGCATGACAGACCCAACCATCGCCTAGCTCGTTTGACATCAGATCAGCCAACATCCGAGGTCAAGTAGAGCCATCTATGTTGGATCTAGGGCTTGCTCGGGCTCAGATCTGGGATCTAGCACTCGAGCGCACCGGCTGAGCTTAGGCTCGATGATAGCGAGGGCGAGCCACCACCGAGCCAGAGAAAATCACCGACGATGGCGTCGACTGAGAGCATAGGTGTCGGTGCAGGGGGCCGGTGGAATTTATTTACTAATGGGTTAAAGATGAGTTCACCATGGACCATTTTTCAGTTGGACTCTACTGTGATAAACTCATTCCAACCTTTTATTAAAAGATTCGAGTAAAACCTTATTCATCGAGCTCGAGTGAGCTCAAAGAGACCCGGCGATAAAGATTTCTTCCTTAGAAGCTTGTCATCTCGTCTCTGAATGTCCTTACCCTCCTGATGTCGCTCCCTTTTTCCTTCAATCCCTTGTTTATCGTCCCTTCCTCCTTCGAGAATCGCCGGTCCTCTCGAGTTTTCCCCGCTTCAGCTCCTACTTTCGTCGAGCCGGCCGGAGTTGAGTCGGCGGCCCGTCCTCTGCTCGATGCCGCCGCTCGGAAGCACCACTCCGAGACTTATTTGGCCAGGCAGGCTGCTGTTGTCGGAGCTCAACAGCCTGGCCGATTAGGACTTCGCTTCCCAAAGGTCCTGGCCAAGAGGGACACATAATTGGAATTGCCCTAAGAAATTCTAAACGTATACCAATTATTCTCTAAGGAGAAATTGGATGTCAAATGATTTTTCCTTATTTAGAGATTGAATAGACTTGACTAAATTAAGAGGCGAGCCAATATATTATTTGATTAGAAGAGAGTCAAGAGATTCGCCTCAACTAGTTGGTTGAATTACCTCGATCACTTTACTATTCTCATGGAATGTTTTTTTAAAGAACTTTCAGTGAAATATTTTCACTCCTTTTTTTAAAGCTTTCGAATCATTTGTGTTTTATATATCAGATTTGATTTTCGTATATAGATTCTTATATTTTCCTTCCGAAATTGGTTAAATCAAATCGGATTATATGACCCAGATCATGAGTTTTAGAGCAGAGATCTCAAATTGCACTATTTTGATTATCTTGATAGTCATGATAGGCAAAATTATCAAGATATTTACGATAATTCTAATTGTCAAAATAATAATCTTTTCTTCACGATGGTATAAATGTCATGATAATTGACCATGATAACTGTAATAAGGCTCACCCTATTTTCACACTCTAAATGGCTGCAACATTCCCTAATGTATTGAGTTGACGAAAATAATATTAAGAGAACCATTTGATCAAAATCACAAATGGAAAGAGTAAAAGTTGCTATTTACTCCACCACCTCATGTTATTTTCCATTGTTTTCATACAAACTTCATTCCTCTCTTCTACTTAAAGTTACAGTGCTTAAGCATATTTCTATAATGGATTTTGTAAAGGGTTTGACCTTGTTGGTAATCTTTGTCATTTGAGATATCTTATGTACAAATTATGATAAAGAGTTCACAACTTTAACCAAAGAACTCCTCTAGAAAAATTAAACTAAATAATTATAATTTCATAAGAGTTATTAGAGATTGAACCTTAGAGAGACATTAAAAACTAAATGTACTTTAGTTATATTCTTTTAAATTAGAATCCTGATAACTAAATTTATAAAATACCCGAATCTTAGATGATTCTCATATAAGAGTAATTTGTACATGACAAAAGAAGAAACAACAATTTAGGAAAGGTCGATGAAAACCATTAGATCGATTGATCTATATTTAAGGTATGTTTTTGCTCTTTCCATGAATCTTACCATTAATAAGGTCCCAATGAGGGTTATTTTGGACTATTTAAATCTTAGGCGTGTTTAAAACTATTTGAGATGTGGAATTAACGTGAGATCTCTTAATAATTAGAATTATAAGAATAGAAATCTCAATAATTAGAGAATCTCAAGAATCCTTAAGCATGGTGATAGCCAAGTTATTAATCTCTATCTCTACCACCCCCATTTGGTTTGATCTTGGCATACCTGATTTCATAAATATTCAAGCCAATATTCAAGGGAGAGAATGCTTACTGAGTGTACTTGTGAGATTTCACGAGGATCTTGAGGCTCTAGAATATCGAAACTTGAGACCTTGGTCCAAACCCGTCTTGTAGCAATAGGACACATGCAGAATAAGGCTTTGATACCAATTTGATACGCAACCACCTTTCTTATTGCAAAGAAAGAACTCATTAGCACTTTTCGTGCAGCTACTTGGACTCGATTTTCCACATTGATTTCGGGTCAAAAATCAATTCGAATTATATGAAGATTACTGTGCCAAAGGCTAACGTCAGAGGATTGCACATGATCCGACATTATTTTATGTGGATTAGGTCAAATTGATGCCCCCACTTGTTGGAGGCCTATCTGCCAAGCGTTGAAAGGTTGGTGGGTCGAAAAGACAAATTACAAAATGTGTGTCGTGTTCCTTGTGCTATGGGAGTTCCTATATCTTTTACAATTGATTTTGATCTGTCCCGACTTCTACCCTTTCTAGATGTCATCACACGAGAGTCTCATGCTCTTTAGTCTCTGTCGAACAATCAATTTGAGCATAATTACGCATACTACGAGTAATCCTAAAATTTGAAATTGATGAACCCGTCATTACAACTTCATTACACGTAAGTCACGAAGTCTTTTCATACAAGGCAACAAATACCCAAGATATAAGTGGCAAATTAGCCAGCCCTCATCAATGGGTCAAAGTGCTCTGCAATTATAATTTGCAGTTTAACAACATATAATGGGGATTTCCTTTTTTCTATATTTCTTTATTATACAGAGGCATCAGCCCTTAAATCGAAACTTTTGACCTGTACAAATAGTTGTGACTCAGAACAATTTGCACACAATTGATGAGATTTGAACATATGACTTCTAAAAATCAACTATATCAATTCCATGCGTTCATCACATGGATTTTCAGCTTTCGGGATACGTTACCTGGAAACCAAAATCACAATTGCTATTCACCCTAAATCCCCACCGAGCGCCACATCTTTTTAGATTTCGTTACTTTCTTGGGCCAATGTTTTTTTTAGATGTGTTAAATGGGTGAGTCGGGTCGGGTTTGGGTCGGGTCATTAATGATCCGAACTTTTTCTCAAAGAATCTTCCAAAAGCGCAAAAGATAACTTGTGTAGACCCTTCTGGTCCCCGCACCCAAGTAGCAAAATCGCCTCCAAACACTGCCTAACCATGTTTTACGGGAACTAACAATCTCCAATTTGTCTTGACCCTAACTTACCAACACACGCCACGACTCAATAATGCAAAGGGCCTAAATAACTTTATCTTATGTAGCTCTCTAAACTGGCTAGATTCGTCTGGAGGGATGATAAGCCGCCTCGCTATGTAGATTATAGGGACGATGTAATTAAGAAAAATTGATGGATGTCGGTTCTTGTCACTTTATTTTATCAGGAAAGCAGTTCTTATTATGAATTCACGTGCTAGCAAGTACTTAAGAACACTGGCTAAACACATCTCATATGAAATAATTCTATAAAAGGATGCATCATTCAAAACACAAGAAATTAGTGCATTACAAGTCGTAAAGTTTCCTCAATAGATAGGCTTAGGGTGTGTTTGGTAACCATTCGCAATTTTACCAAAATCTATTTTGGAACAATTTTTGCTCATAAATCATTTTTTTTTTAATTTTGTTCCCATGACAATTTCTAAGTTTTCAAAAATATTTAATAACTATTCGAAATTTCTATTCCCGAAATAGAAATATGTTTGGTAGAATTTTTAATTTTTAAATAATTTTATTATGTTTTGCTTATTTTTCTTTTTTCCTTTTCTCTTCTTCTTCCTCCTTCTTTATTGCCGATCACCGGTCACGAGAGTGGTCGGCAACCGATTGGGCAAGATCGACGAGCTCACGAAGGCTCGCTTGGCCACCTGCAAGGCCAAGCCTCACGGTGGACATCGGTTGGTGAGGTTGAGCCTCGGCTAGATCGGCGAGGTCGAGCTCATTCAACCTCGCCAAATAGCCTCACCTAACCACCCTGAGGCTTGGCGTCGTTGGAGGTCGGTGACACTCCAACAAGGTCGCCAGCTCTTGTCTGGTCGATTGCGGACCATGACCGAGGTTGATGACTGGCCAAAAGAAAGAAAAAGAAAAGGAAAGAGAAGAAAAAAAAATTAGACTTGATTCTAGAAATTGTTTTTGAGAATAATAAGTAACTTTTTTTCTGCTTTTTGATTATGTTCTAAATTTATTTTCGGGAATAAAAAATGGATTTTTGTTTTTAGAAACAAAAATTGACCAAACGAACTTCTTCTCTTTTTATTATTATTATTTTTTATTTCTGGAAACAAAAGAATAAAATCGATTATTCCTGAAAGTATAACCAAACATGCCCTTAGCTACCGAAGTGAAGGCAATGCCGAGTCATTTGGTGTTAATGCTGGAGGCGACTATTTGCGGTGGTTGAGGAAGTGGCTAGACTTTATTGTTTATTGTTGTGTTTCGATAGATACAATAAATGAGTGGGGTACTTTAAAAAAGGAACGTGAAAATTGTACATAGATGCATATTTTCGTTCAAAGTGAGGATGCAAATTTACATTCAAAGAGGCATGTAATTGGTCACGGAGTAGAAACTCATGAGTTTTCGATATTTTTGCCAAATTCATTTACGTCGTTGGAAAACATCACATGGAAACTATCGAAAATTACAAAATTCTTTTTTTTATTTGATTTGTGAGAAATATCAAGGTATCACTAGTGAAACTCTTTGTGCTTATAATTATAGTGAATAGAAGCAAAAGATAAAACGATTAATATCCTCAAAAACTCCAAACCGATACACGTGTCGCGATTTACCCTAAACTAATTTTTTCTTATAAAAACCTCAAACTAGTATATATATGATAAATGTATCGCAAATGGCTATAAAAAACCTAAACTGGTATATCTTTAATAAATTTATCTCAAACTAATTTGTTTGACCTTCAAAAACCTTAAAATGGTATATTTGTGATAAATATAGTCTTCGTTAAATTGGATTACTGCCACATAAAATCACAAAATTGTACATCTGTGATATACGAAAAGGAAAATCCCAAATTCGTACATTACCAACTATCACGTGTCATTAAACTTATAAATTTAACGGAAACTATCAGTTTGTGATAAATTTATCAAGAATATGCCAGTCGGTTTTTCTTGATAGTAACCCAAGATAAAAATATAAAGCAAGCTTATTATAATAGTTTTAGATAAAAATATAAGCAAGCTTATTATAATAGTTCTTTTTATAATAGTAAATTAATTAAGGTATATGCATTTATTTTAGGGGCCATATGAAGGAAAAGCATAGACTAGCAACAGAGATTGGAAAGCCAGTTGAGACCGGCGGCGTTCTTGAGGAGCCAAAATCCAAAACCCCAACTTGTCTCTTGCCGCTCTCCAAGGGATCACTGTCCGGTCCCTACTAAAACAAGATCGCATGTTCTTTGTCAGCTCGTAGTTTCTTGCATACCCCACCGTAGTCGATTCCGCCGCGCTCGATCCACCCAATGGCGCACTCGGCTGTATCTCAGGTGGGTACATTCGATCTTGATCGGTCTCTCGGTTTTTCCGTTGTGGGGTCGAGAGAAAAGTGAGGGGAGGTTCTTGAAAACGGAAGTGGGGATGGACTTGGGAGTGACCCGGATGGCGGGTTCTGTCTGATTACATTCGATGTTGATCGGTCTTTCGGTTTTTCCGTTGGGGGGTCGACAGAAAAGTGAGGGGAGGTTCTTGAAAACGGAAGTGGGGATGGACTTGGGAATGACCCAGATGGCGGGTTCTATCTGATTAGCACAATTCTTGTCGCTTCTTTAACGTTTTCTTGCTTTATTGATTACCCTTTTCCGTTGTTTGATTCTTTTACTCTTTGTTGTGCTTTTGGGTTTGTGGGAAACTGATCGGTGGAGTGGTTCTTGCAGGTTTCTGTTGCTGTTCCTGTTGGTAGCGATTCATCCATCAGACGATCGGTGTTTAAGGTAGCTGTTCTTTTGTTCTTTTCTTTTTCAAGAGTCTGTGGTCTCTCTGTTTCAATTGCATCCGCCGGTAAAATGAGTGCATTCCATGCATTATGCTTTTGGTTAGATTGTCAATAATGCGAGATCAGGGAAAAAGTCAGACTTCTTTTGAAACTCTTGTCCCCAAAGAGGCTAGAAATTCTCCTTTGTGTTGCACTCCTCAGTTGCGTCACCGTGGAAAAGTTTCAAACTTGAGAATATATATTATGAAGCTGCTGCCAAAATGGAGAAATATAATATATGGCGATTCTGATAAGTGGTCGCTTCTGTAAGTTTCAAGTTGAGGTTCTATTTGAAGGATATTTCTTATAGGCATATAATTGTCTGAGATCGGTATTGGCATTTGTTTCTCTTTTTTTCTGGTAAGCATTATTTTTTACTTACACGCTATGGATGCATTACATACCTTTGCCACCTGTATGTTTTCATTGTGAAGGCAATGCTCGATAAGATCTTAACCGTGTAGCTGTCTCCATCTTACAAATATGAAAACCATTTATTTCGAAGTACTGGATTTTGTCATGGATTGGATTGAAGCTACTTTCAATTGAATCTCTTGAAAGAATGCTCAGTTATTTTCTTGTCTATATTCTAGTGTCAATCTGTCGAGAGTTAGTCACTGATTTTTGTCCTAAAGCGATGAACTTGTCAGATGACCATCGTTACTGGTAAACTTTCGACTCTTCTCTGTAAAATTTGAGTGATAATGTCAGAATAATAACCAGTTGTCAAAAAGTAAGAAATGAAATAGTGGCAGAGGAGTGGTCATCTTATAATACAACCTTTCTATCCAGTGTCTAGAAGATGACCGAGTTAATGGGTAGAAAGAGAATATTTGCAGAGTATAAATTAGAAAATATACCCAAGTAGAGGTCATGAAATATGAACAGTTTACAAATATTATTTATAGCTGGATTACTATGTCAGTTCTATTAACGCTATAAATAAAAATAAAAGGATGATACAAGGAAATTAAGAAAAGGAAAGTTTTAGATAATGAAGGTAGTGTATGGTGGGGGAGTTGTTCTCCTGCCTTCTGTTTTGTCGTAGGAGTTTTCACGAAAACTCTTCTGGAAATGTCTATGGTAATTGGAGAAAATATTCCCAGGCTTTCTTTCACTAAAAATTGAAAATGGAAAACTGGAAAAAGCAAACATACTTCAAGTCGCGTTAATATATTTTATGACATATCCATCCTCTTTTTGTCTAATTGTACATAGAGGACACCTACCACAACTCTTATCTGTTGTGTTCAAAGCAATCTTGTTGTGGACATGAGTGAAATTTTTTTTCTGAGCTTGTACAGAGTAGTATTTTGGATCTAGTTGAATTGCTATACACTGTCAAACTGTACAATGGAGTCTACAGTGCTGGATTTGATCCAAATGCAAATTGAGCAGCAGCCAATAAGGAATTTTAATACAGAGGTTACCAGATGGCCATATGGCATTCTCTTTGGTTTATTTACGAGTAAGGTGAAGCATAGGGCATGCATTCAGTTGCTTTTTCGCTTTTAAGAATAGTGACACACACCTAAATATGATGAAGTATATATGAGTCACTTCAAAGTTTTGGCTGAGTTCTCTTTTTCCTTTCTTGGTTTATATCCCACTGGTTACTGAACAATTCGAAAATTTTGTTATGAAATTCTTATTTCTATACTAAAGTTTGTAGCAGCATTCTGTTCTGCCCAATGTGTAAATTTAGTTACTCTGTTAAGCTAACCAGTTTTTAATGAATTGCAGGCACATACTCTCAGTTTCTGTGGTACATTACGGGCACCTGTATTGACATTGGACTTGAGTACCAAGAATGCAAGATCCAAGAAAGGGTATACAATATGCATGTCAGTGCAGCAAGCAAATGCACCAAAAGTTGCTGTCTCACCATTGCAACTTGAGGATGCCAAAGAGGCCCCATTGAATACATTCAAGCCAAAGGAGCCTTATACAGCAACCATTGTGTCTGTTGAGAGGCTTGTAGGCCCAAAAGCGCCTGGTGAGGTTTGTCATGTTGTTATTGATCACGGCGGCAACGTCCCCTATTGGGAAGGACAGAGCTATGGTGTAATTCCTCCTGTAAGTTGCTAGTCATGAAGCCGTAATCCTTATCTTTTCCACTTTGGCTTTCTAGTTTGTGTTGTGATTAGTCGAATGTGTAAGAGCGGCTTGAGTAACTGATGATTTGAGCAAAAGCAAGAAGACTTTCCTTTTAATTTCCCTTGTCAAATTCCCTCGATAAGGATTAATATAGTGTTGGAAGAGACTTTGAATTAAAGTGCTTGATGTATGTCAATTATTTGTGCCATTTCACTCAAGGAATTCCACCCCCCCCAAAAGTAAAAAAAAAACGTGAATTCTGGCAATGTATTTGAATCGCAGTGACTTACTGTGCTCTCATTTTTTGCAATGCTTATTTGCGTCATTTGAGTTGTTTCTACTTGAGCAGCTGCTCCAAATTTTCTAAACATGCTTTGTTTGAAGAATTTTTTTATTAAATCATAAACTCAGTGCTGAGTAGTCCATAATCATTGTCTTCATGTGGCTTTGCAGGGTGAAAATCCAAAGAAACCAGGGAACCCTCACAACGTTCGTCTTTACTCGATTGCGTCTACTAGGTATGGAGATTCTTTCGATGGTAGAACGGCCAGCTTGTGTGTCCGCCGAGCTCTCTATTATGATCCTGAGACAGGAAAGGAGGATCCTTCTAAAAGCGGAGTGTGCAGCAACTTCCTTTGCAATGCAAAGCCTGGAGATAAAGTTAAAATCACAGGTATTGCTGACTATTTTTCCTGGTTTGTGCGTCTGGAGTGCCCTCTTTGAATTAAATGTCTAATGATCACTAAATGAAGGGTTGAATACAAATTCTTTTCCAGTTAATCGGCCAAGAATTGGTAGTTGCAAGAAATTATCCTGATGCCTTGCAGTTTGTGCATATTTGTGTATGCCCGAATAGGATAACAATCATAACTGCTTAGACTTTCAGCTTCGGTCTTTAATGAAGCCTGGAATGCTGGCCTTCCACCTGTTTGGCAATTTATATGTGCAGTTCTTCATCAATAACATGGAAGTGCTTAAAGAATGCTTCACTACTGACTAAGGTCAAGAGCCAACGTTCACACAGAATTCCCTCTAAGAGTTGTGTTTTAATTGTTGATTGTATTGGGTCTTTCAGATTGATGAAGGGCTCCTTCAGATTGGTGCTAGAATCAATCTACCATTTCTGCTTGAGCTTGGATGGTATTCCAAAAAAAATAAAATTCTTTTGGATACTTGTAGAATGATTCAATTAGACTTGTGACTGGTTTGTGAAAGTATTAGCAAATATGAGCTCAATTAAAAGTATTTCTTTAGTATGAGAGCTGTTGGTCTTGGACTCTAGTTTGTGAGAATGGGAGACCAAATGTGGCACCATCCGCCACCGAGTAACACTTGTCTGTGGAAATCCTCGATAATGCACTCTGGAAGACTGCAAGTATGAGACAGAGGACAGATATTGATGTTTTGCATTTTCAGAAGCTCAATATAGTTCATCACTCTCCAACTTTTCCCTTTACTTTCTTTTTACGTCAAGTATTGTACTAGTAAAATACTATGGAAAGTATCTTGCTCAGACTTTTTGAAATAGCTTCAATTCCCTCCTCAAAGATAGTTTGAGATTTACTCAAATAGAGACTATACTTTTTGTTTGCCCAATTTGATAGTCAAAGACAGTTAGAACAAATTTTTATGGTCCAAATTATGCCTACCTTGCATTTGTTAAGTTAATTTCCTGGGTTACTTTTGGTATATCTCATTTATAATGCCAGGCCTACTAGGAGCTCAACCATCATGCATGTCTGATACTGGGAGAGCTTGAATATGATAATTGTATCTTTTGCAGGCCCTTCTGGGAAGATCATGCTTTTGCCTGAAGACAACCCAAACGCCACTCACATAATGATCGCGACTGGTACTGGCATCGCCCCATTCCGAGGCTACCTTCGGCGCATGTTCATGGAATCTGTCCCCACGTACAAGTTTGGGGGCCTTGCCTGGCTCTTCCTCGGTGTTGCCAACTCAGACAGCCTGCTCTATGACGACGAGTTCTCCAAGTACCTCCGAGATTATCCAGACAACTTCCGGTATGACACGGCGCTCAGCAGGGAGCAGAAGAACAAGAAGGGGGGCAAGATGTACGTCCAGGACAAGATCGAGGAGTACAGTGATGAGATCTTCAAGCTCCTGGACGAAGGGGCTCATATTTACTTCTGTGGGCTGAAAGGAATGATGCCGGGTATCCAGGACACCCTGAAGAGAGTTGCGGAGGAGAAGGGCGGGAGCTGGGAAGAGAAGCTGTCGCAGCTTAAGAAGAACAAGCAGTGGCATGTTGAAGTCTACTAGAGCTGGAGTCTCCCCGCTCTCGCATGACGGATTAATTCAGCTGCGTTGGTTCTGTTGATTACTGGTTAGTGGTGTCATCTACCATCTGTTACCCGATTGATTAGGATTTGACCAAGAACACTGAGTATTTAGAGACAGTCTGTATCATCGAATAATAAACCCAAATCATCATTGTTACTTTCATTATGGCCAAAAGTTAAAAAGGCCTTATTTACCGTCTGGTAAGTTAATTCTCTCTTCTTCTTTTTCAAAAGTTTCTAAAGTTCATGTCTACATGACGGTGCTGTGATTTTTATTTTTTTTCTTTGGTGTGAACTAGGAGGAAGAAAATGATGGTTGAGTTATATTTTTGGTCATAAAGATTTATCCAGCTTCGCTTGATTCATCGCCTAGAAAGGTTCTTCTGAGGGAGTACTTCAGCACCGGTCGATGTCGAAGAGTGCACTCGTAAGATTGACCCGAAAATTAGACTAGTCAAGATGTACGAAGCTGGTCCGAACGATATCCGACCACATGAAACAGAACCTAATTTGAGTGGAAAGAGATTATTAGGCAAGGCTTTCTCTCGGCATTTGCCTTCGACAAACATTGTTAGTGTTAGGAAGTTTTTAACTGACATCATCATGGAGTTGTTCAAAATAGTAGTAAAAATAAAAGCAAGCGGAGCAAGATATGATGGATTCTTGGGACCATGGAAGGATCTTTGAAGGAAGTTGGTAACGATGCTCGGATGATTGCCGACTCCAAAACCCTCCCGGATGTATATTTGAGCCTATTTAGCCTTTTATTTCTTAACCACAACATCAAGCCTACATTACATCTCTAAATTAAGTCTCTTAAGATAGGGATTGTTTGGGCTGACATATGGGTTTCACATTGAATGCTAACACGCAAAGAAGTGGGAGCAAGGTTATCTTATCTCATTTTAAGATTCCTTGACTTGTAAACCTGGTGGAGGTAATCGATGATTATTTTGTTTCTTTCCCTATGAGACTTATTCATTGTTGAAACCACGACCTAGCCCACATTTCGGTCCTTTAAAAGATCTCTTGGATTGGTCAATGTGTACTTATTCCGAATGATTTTTGAAACCTTCCACATTGATAGTGTGAGTTATATCATGTGATTTGATTCATTTCCCACATTAACATATGGGATAAAATGATTTTTTCTTAAGAGTATGTGAGAAACCCTTTCCAAATAGGGAGTTCTCTTTTGGCATATTCAACAAACCCTTTCCACGAATTAAGTTCATTTTGACAATAAACTCTCTCTTCTCTTAGGGGAATATGGTGATTGACGATATCTTCCAAGCCTGAATGCAATTTCATGATGTTGAATGATATTAATTATTTTCCAAATAAAATTTTGCTGTGAAAGACTGGCTGTAGGGAAGAAGATAATTTTCCTATATTAGGATGATCACTCATTACTCTCTGGGATTTTTCTCTTGAATTGCTCCCATCTTTCTTTGTGATTCTTAACTTTTCTAATTTTGGGTTTAGATTTTGGGCTGATAAGTTAATTTGGTAGTTTGTAGTGTTCTTATAGTTGGGTAGTAGCCTGCTCAACTATGTGGGATTTTTCCAGTTAGTGCCTTTTGGGTGCTGTTCAAATATGAACTGAAAGTTGTGCTAAACCACGCCTTTGTTTTGGTTGTTTTCTCGCAACATGAGGTGAATATAGAATTTGTCAAATGGTTGCCGTTCCCTCATTGAGCAATGAGTAACTGTGCATATGAACTTGGCCGACCTGCCTCAGGTCCTCATAGTACACTATAGTGTCTTTCTTTATGGCTTCTAGCACGATTTCTAGATGAGCATACTTTGAACATGATCAGAGATTGTGGAAATTTCAAATGTTTGTAACTTTGCAATTAATATATTATGTACGGTGTGGGGACGGATAATACCATATATAGTGAAGTCGTGTTCAGGTCATGATAAGGGAATGAGTTTAGAACGGAAACTTTGGCTATTAAGATATATTTGAAAATCCAATGGGTGCACAGAAGTTACTGAAGTTGTTTTTGTTGTAAGCACATTGAAATCCTACAGTGGTTGAAGAGCCTATGTTGGAATAGCTTCTGCTATGAATATTAGCACTTAACCTAAACGAGTCGGTTCTTCTGCTTTGAATATTAGCCAATGTTGTAGTGCAATGCTCTATCTACTCCCATCCTCCTGCATTAACCAGTGACTGCTGTACAATCAACTGAAAGCTGTCCTTTGTTGAACCGATATCTGATTAGAAGCTCCTGCAAGAAAGCATACTGCTTTCTATGAGCTTATGAAAAAGATAAAATAATGTCTTCACTGACTTGAAGATCTTCTCTTTCCATACTATTGCGGTGGATCTCACAATTTCAGTTTTGTCATCCCATATGTGTTCATCCTCAAGCATGCTAGGTGTTTTCTAATGTGGAGGAGGAATGCCTGCTGATTTTTCTAACTATTGGCAATTTCACTATTTTTTACAGTGGACTGGTTGGTCTTTTTCTTTCCTGCTGTTACTGGAATTATGGCTGGTTCAAATCGATCAACCTCCTTGAGGGGGTAGTCGAAGAATTAGGAAAAATCTTGGGATAGGAAATTAATTTGTTTCCATTTAATTTATTTACTTTTATTCTGAATCCTTAGAATTAGGATGGAAATCACTGGAATTAGGAAGTAGGAAAGCTGTTCCTATTTCTGCTTCTATTTTCTTGCTATTTTCTAGCTGTTGTTGGCCCTGTTATGTGATATGTCCTCTGTAAGTATGACAAGCAATAAGAGACAGAAGAAACCATGTTTCTTCTTTGAAATCCGCAGATACACTGTGGTCAATACCCATTGGTACACTTGCCGCAACTCTTACAATTACTAACTATAGGTGTATTTCGCTCAATATTTCCAAAGGACTTTCGGCCTCCAAAACCTATTAGGAAAGTACTGGATCATTTGATAACCATTTTAAATGAGCTTTTAATTGAAAAACCATCATTAAGAAGGCTGAAAGCTCAATGCTAGTGAGGACTAGCATTGGGCTTTCAACATTGGCCAAATGCTTCATTTTTTCCTTCCAAAACTACCCCCATCAATTCTTCAATATTTTTATTTTGTCCCTCATTATTTTTTTTAATTGAAAAAGGACCAAACCCTTTCCTAGATTGGTGAAAGGTTTGGTCTTTTTTTTTTTTTTTTTTTACTTATATATATTTTTTCAATTTTAAAAAAATAAAAAATTAATAATAATATTAAGGGCTTTTCAAATGCATTTTTTTCTCTCAAAATTAATTCTCAAAACGTAATTTATCAAATGGCCTTTGCAATTGCTCAAAGTCTTTTAGGTTAAACTGCCTTATATTGCCTCAATGAGTTTTCAAAATGCTAAACAAAACGCACTCTATGTCTAATTTTTGTTTTCACTTTTGGTGCTCTAGCAATTGGAGAAAAGTTATTGCCTGGCAGCTAGCTTTTGTTTTTTTTTTTTAAATTGGTCATAGAAAGTTTAGATTAGATTCAAGAGTGAATTGTTAGTTATTTTTTCATGCTAATGCCTAAACTTTTGAACCATCTTGAATTTCCGATTCTCTCTTTTTGCAAGGAGTACCTTGGCAGAATTCCTTTTTCGGCAGCCATAGCTTGTTATAATTGCTTGGCCTCTTCCTGCACTCTTGTACATTGGAATTATCCTTTCAACTTTAGGTGCAGCTCTCCATAGCCTCACAAGCGCCACCTCGCCTTCTCGCAGCAATAGTAAATGATGATATGCTTCCCATTCTCAATTACTTTAAGGTTGCAGATGGAAGTGAACCTCACATTGCTACAACTTTTTACTGCATTCCTCTGTACAGGGTGGGTCGTATTTGGGAATCTGGATCCAATCACACCAAAGATAACCATGTTTTTCCTACTATGCTAAGCGGGGGTGAAGTTATCTTGCTTTCTCCTTGATCTTCTAGATGCACCCAATGCATCACTCTGCATTGGGATGCCTCAGTTCCAGTCAGGAGCCTATTGGTTATTCAAATCCATTCAGTTTGACTATTGGCCCAGAGGCCAATAATCCTGGATGCCTTTTTAGATTTTAGCTTTAAATATGATTCTTGAAGTGGGAATCATCAAATGCTTCTTAATGACCCCAGTTGAAGGCGTTTCAGATTTTATGAAAGTTGACATTGTGGTTGGGAAATATGCCCTCCTCTTGTTTCTTCTTTAGTCTTTTGGTTTTGCATTTGAAATGTCTGATCCTATTGATCACATAGTGGATCACTACTTTATAGTGGTGCATCAGTAGCCTCAATTTCAATTGGTTGGAATCGGTGAAGGGAGGGACATGGCAACTCCCAAATTTATGGACCACGTTAGAAAAATATCATAAGTTGAGGGACCAATTGCACCACAAGTCATGAATCTTTTAAAGTATTTAATTGAGTCCTTGTTTTTTTTTAATGCAATTAAGTCCAGAATTTGAGTGTCATATATGCAATTTCATAGAATGTTCATGAAAATGAGGGAAAAAACAACCAAAAATCTCAAACTTTACTTACTATGACATATTTGTTCCAATTTTTTTTGTGACACTGAAAACCCCAAACTTATATATGTATAACATATTTACTTCAATTTTTTTTGTGACACAAAAAATCTCAAATTTTTATTTATGTGATATATTTATCCCAAACTTTTTTTCGGTGACACCAAAATCCAAAACTTGTTCTATGACACCACATTTTTGGAGTAAATGTGTCACCTAGATGCAAGTTTAGAGTTTTTAGTGTCAAAAGAAGAAGTTTGAAGTAAATATATCACATTGTATAAATTTGGGGTAAATGTGTCACAATAGACAAAATTTGGGGTTTTTGATGACTTTTACCCTAAAAAGAAATTGATTGTACTTTTGAAAAGGATTTCGACTTGATTAAAGCAATCCAAAAATTTAAAACTATTAGAAAATATTAGAAAAGATCGCACCGCAAGTAATGAATCTTTTAAATTAATTTAATTTAAGTCCTTGATTTTTATTTTAAAAAATGTAATTAAGTTTTAAACTTATGCTGAAATGTGCAATTTAAGATGCCATTCGAGCAGTGTCAAGTATTCAATTTTAAATACTATTAATTGAAAGAACTTGATTGTACTTTTTGAAAAGGATTACGAATTGATTTAAGCAATGCAAAAATGAAGAATTATTAGAAAATTATTAGAAAAGATCACACCACAAGTAATGAATTTTTTGGATTGATTTAATTAAGTTTTGATTCCTAAAAATATGCAATTAAGTTCTAAATTTAGGCGATCTTTGGGTGTTGGGCATGCAATTTAAGTACTATTCATGGAAAGTATTTGATTGTACTTTTTGAAAATGATTACGAGTTGATTGAAGCAATTCAAAGATTAAGCACTTAATTGTATTTTATAAACGAGGTTTAGGACTTCCGATGTGTCTCTCCCGAATTAGCTGGTGGGTTGAGACGTGGAGTCCAACATGTGCGGAAGGCAAGGCCGTGGGTCCATGAAACCTCCCTTTAGAAACCACTCAAAATTAATCTTTAATAAGCATAATAGATTCGAATGTCATATATGCATTTCCCATCGCTCATTTTGTGGACGGTAGATATCTAATATGGTCTTGTTGCTTATAATCTCACCGTTGAAAAGGCATTTTATTGAGTGCTATGCTAAATCATTTTCATAAGACTATTAACGAAAAGTGATATTTTGCACATCAATGACATGACTATCGAACAAAGGATTAACAAGCATGCCTCGGCTCTCAGGGATTACATTAGCCAAGTATGCTATTTTCGAATGTGTTAACCAAATCAACATGTGGGGCGAGCTAGTGCTTTTTATGAATGAGGGCACGTTTGTTTCACGGAAAAATGATTTGAAATTTTTTTTCCTAAAAATAATTATTTGCATCATTTGAAATAATTAAGCAATAAAATATATTTTTATTATGAGAAAAAGCTAAAAAAAAATATATAAACTATGTCCACTGTGACATATTTACCCCAATTTTTGTGTGACACTAAAAATAGGAAATTTGTATCATTGTGACACATTCACCTTAAAATATAGGATAAATGTATCACATAAATACAAGCTTGGGTTTTTTATGTCACAAAAAAATAATTTGGGGTAAATGTGTGACATGGGTATAAATGTGAGATTTTTTGTGTCCCAAAAAAAGATTGGAGTAAATGTGTTACCATTCAGAGTTTTTTTTTTTTTTTGTGACTTTTTCCTTTTTATTATTGACATCAATTTATGTATAAACATATTCGTGAACAATGAAGATATTATTCAATTTTTTAAGCGATACGAGTAATCATTTTCAAATAACGTTTTCTAAAACCAATCATTTTTCGCAAAACAAAGAAACCTAAGTTTGAGTGGGTTGTCCTTTATTAGTTGGTGCATGGTACTTTTTTATAAAGTAATGTAAAGTTTTCTGTGTTTTTTGACGTTTTATAATTTTAGCTTTGAAGAAGTTTTTTTATGAGAAAAATTAAAGTGGACAATAAAAAGGTGATCATTCCACTTTAACAGAAAGCATAGACAACGCAAGGATATTTTGGAAAGTTTAAAAGTGAGACGGAAAGGGATTTCGGATTAAACGTATAGTCGAATATACTCCGTTTCCCTTTTCTTTTTTTTACTTCTTTATTTCGATAAAATTAGGCATTTCATCTTATAAAATCGACATATGGAAATACAGAAACTCTGAACGAAACACTATAATTTTCATCCGTCGTCATGCAGAACCGGCACAATTTTATATATCTAGAAAAGACCTAATTCAAACATTCTCTCTCTCCAAAATTACCAAATCGGTCTTAAAATTCCCAATCGCGCATATTAAAATCACCACAAAACAAAATAGTTAGGTGCAATAATTAAAGGGACCCCGTCTTTTTATCGAGAAAGTGATCTATCGTTGCGTTAGCTCACGAGAAATGGAGAGAGATCGAGGTGAATCACGTGAAACAAGACGGAAATCTACATGATGTACCTTCTTCTTTTTTTCAGTTGACCAAATCGAAACTTTAATAGAATTGATTGATTGATGACAAAATATCAAGAACTTGATTCGTCAAGCTGGAAATCTTAACTACTATGACTACTGGTTGAAGACCAACTCGTTGAAGATTGATTCCGAATTGAAAGCCCATTGAATACCACCTCGACAACTTTAGAAAAAAAAAATTCAATATCATGAAAAATTCTAAACTAGAAAATCTTTGACAAATTTATCTCAAATTAATTTTTTGATCATAAAAAATCTCAAATCGATATATTTGTGACAAATTTACCTTGCGTTAGTTTACATTAAATTTTAATATCAAATTACTGAATTTGATGATACATGACAATTGACAAATTTATCAATTTAGAATTCTATCTTCTGCTTTTCACAGGTTCAATGGTATGTTTGTCACAAATGTAACAATTTATGATTTATCATGGGTGTATCGGTTTTGAATTATTTGTAATCAAAAAATTAATTTTGGATGGATTTATCGTATATGTAACGGTTTGGGATTTATTGTGATATTAAAAGGAAAAAGTGATTCCACGCCGGTGCCAGGTGTCATATGTTAGATTGGTCAAAGATGAAATAATTCCTGCATAGAAGGCCAGCGATGCAATCACGGAGAAAACGGTTGGTTTTGGTTAAGCGACTCTTCTGGGCCTTGTCCTTGTCAGCAAATGTGAACACGCACGTGCCTTGCGAATCTCGAATTGCTTCGTGGGGGCTGCGGAATGGAATGAAAGTGCCAAGTACATGCTCAAAGGATATTCCACTATTATATAATTATATATATATTATATATATATAATAAAGGAAAATGCCGACTTGCCTTTTACCGACCTTATCGATAGGACCCACCGTTAGGACAAAGTGTCCAAATATAGGTTTTTTTTTTCTTTTTTCTTTTTTACATTCGATATATGTCATTTTCTTGAGCTTCAAATCATTTCGATATGCTTATTTTTCTTAGCTACCTCAAAAGACACCTTTTAGCCAAAAGCCCTTTTATCTATAGATAATATATCCATTTCCTTTCTTCTTTTTCTTTGGAAATTTTTTATTTGTGAGGAAATCTGAATCTCTTTCTTTTGAAAATTTGAATTTAATCTTCCCCAAATACTTTGAATTTTTTTAGAGTACTCACGATTAGTATGTCTTTTCAGACATTTGGTCTACCATTTGATTTCAAGCTCGAATGTGAGATGCTTATGAATGGATTGGGTTAATTAATGTGTCGGCGTCTCGTGATGTATTCGTCGTATGAAAATCGTCGCTCCAAAATTTACATTTATAAGTCCATTTGAGCAAGTGTTCTCCATCCTTCAAAGCATAAAACCGTTAAAAGAAAAACTATTTCATTATCTATAAATTTATATATGTGTGTTGCGCATATATATAATATTACAACATTTCAATTCAACGCCGGCTTTGTTTGTCTCACCCCCCATCCTTCAAATTCTTTCATGCTGCGCTGTTCTCTTCCTCTCCTTCCTCTCTCTCTCCTCTCCCCGATCCTCGTATCTATTCATAATCCTGTCGAATTCCTTGTACATAATCCTTCTGCGATTCTTCTCCTTCTTCTTCTTCGAGGATTCTGAGCTTTGAAAAGCTTGTACATTCGTTTCGATTCGCAGGTGGGTTCGTGAATTCCGACCATCTCCTCGCTCCCTCGCTTCGTCCTTGATTGAATGGTTCTGTCGTTTTTCGCAATGTCAATCGATGTTTCCGAGAAGCGGATTTTTCCTTCGTTCCGTTCGCGTGGTTTGACCCGAGCGCTGCATGCTTTGTGATCGCGGCGCGTGTTCCCATTTTCCCGTTCCTCCCCGCCCTCGTCGTTCTCCGTTCGCCTGCGAATGTGAGCTGTGCGAAAGGAGATAATTTGCGGAACCCATTTCTTGATATTTATTTGGGTCGTTTCCGAATGATGGGCTGTGTGAAAGGAGATAATTTGCGGAACCCATTTCTTGATATTTATTTGGGTCATTTCCGAATGCTGTGTTGCGTGCCTGTGTTGTTAGGATGACCGCTCATTCCTCTCTGGGATTCCGTCTCTTGAATTGCTCCCATCTTTCTCTGCGGTTCTTGACTTTTGTCTGGTGTTTGGATTTTGAGCTGATCAGTTTATTTTTAACAGTCAGTCCCTTTTGCGTGCTGTTCGAATGTGAACTGAAAGTTTGTTGTGCTGAACCATGCCGTTGTTTTCGTTGTTTTCTTGCAACATGTGGTGAAGACAGAATTTGTTGGATGGTTATCGGTCCCTCGTTGAAGAATGAGTAATCGTGCGTACGAACTTGGCAGACCCGCCCCAGGTACTCACGGTACATCACAGCTTCTCTTTTGTATATGGCTTCTAGCTTGATTTCTAGATGAGCGTACTTCCCAACATGATCGGAGATTGTGGGTATTTCATAAATAGTAAATTTGTCATAGGATTTGTCATGTACCATATGGAGAAGATGTTCAAGGATACTCTAAATTGCTCATGGATAATACCATGTATAATGATATTGTGTTCGGATCATGATATGGCAATGAATTCAGAACAGAAATTTTGGCTATTAAGATAGATTTCAAAATCCATCTGATGAACAGAAGTTACTGAAGTTGTTTTTGTTGTAAGCACATAAAAAATTCTGTGGTGGTTGAAGAGCCTATGTTGGAGCTGCTTCTGATATTAATAACATTCGTTCATGTTTTTCTGGCCTTAGCTTGTCCAGCTTGGGAAACTCATCTACAGGTTCTCCCGTTATGGTTATGACGAATAGTCTAGCACAGAGCCTTCAGGGTACAGCAGAACATCATAAATGCAAATTATTTAGTGGCAAAAGATGGACTTTCAGTGTTTGCAAAAGGACCTGGTCTTTCTGTATAAAGAATCTGTACCTTTTTTCTTTTGATTTTCTTTTTAATTGGGTCAGATCATTGAGCTAGTTTTTTCCTTTTTCTTCCTTCATTATCAGTTTCCTCCCACAAATTGGCTTCTTTCTAGAGAGTGTCCTTCATTAACTTTTTGGAGCTGTGACTTTGTTCAATAGGCAATTTTAAATGTACTTGAATTGTCAATCATGCACTTGCAGCATATTTATTTTCGTGATAGGTTGACAATTTTATTTTTATTTTGGTCGAAAGTGATGGGTTGACAATTTGAAGGGTAACTCTTTGTCATTGTTTGGAGGGGTATGGCAGAATAAGACAGTTGAGACAGTGTTCTGAGTAGAATTGATGGTCACTTTATGGAACAAGCATTTGACAATGATTTGATAAAGATGGAAGAAATTTTGGGATCAATCGCTTGTCATGGTGAGAGAGGTTAGAAGAACGTACCTTTGGTTTTGTAATTACAGTGCAACCAAACCTTTCAAAAGTTAGATCCCTGAATTGCTAAAGATAAAAGCACTGTGGTACCAACTGTACTGTTGGAATACTATGCATCATTAGATTCTCAGCCAAGTCCAACATGAGGAGTTCAAGTTCTTTTGCAGAGTAATGATAAAGCCCAATCTTTCCAATTTGACATCTGAGTGAAGTATGATTTCTACTTACCCTGGCTTTTGGAATAAAAAAGATCAAGACAACTTTTTGAGTGTGGGCTAAGTTGGGTTACGGTATGGTCAGCAGTGGGAGATGTGGGAGCAAGGCAGGAAAGTTCGTTTGAGTAAGAGAGAGCTTGTTTGACCATGTTTTGATTTTTGGTTAGTAATGATAGGGAGGAATAAAAAGCTTGTGGTCGAAAGAAATCTTTGATCATTGCAATGGGAGCTACATGGTTCGAAAGTTTATGCTTTTGTCGCTAGGAAAACATTTCGATTTACAGAAACGCCTTGAGTAGATACCTTTCATGTAGGTAAATATTATTCTTGGGATCTTTTTTGTAATTGGTTGGCACCTCTCGGTGTCATTTACTGTTTTTCACTTTTATTTATGAAAGAAACTCATTGTTGCCAGTCTTTCATGCCCCCTTTCCAAGCTCTTTCTGTGTCTCCATTTCCTGAGCCGGGGAAGGAAGGAATTAGAGGAACCTTTGATAATTTGATTAGATGTTCATGAGGGATGATACTTTAAAAGTTAAACTAACTGTCCTTTGCAAAAAGTTTCTACAGTCACTTTACATGTTATTTCTATCATCACAGTCTTACTTTTTTCTTTGCTATTTCGGTTTTCTAATTATTGAGAAGGAAAAAGAAAAAATCAAAATAGAATAGCAACTTTTACGTGGATGTCATGATTTTCTCTTTTCTATATCTCTCTTTCTGGAAACTAGTAGCTTTTGATATCACATGTTGACCTGGCGAAATTTATTAGATGATATTTTTGCTCTCATTCAGGCAAGAGAATAATAAAGGATCTATTAAATCAGAGTGATAACCGCTTTTGTGCCGATTGCGGTGCTCCTGATCCTAAATGGGCGTAAGTTTCCAGACTTCATCTTTTCTATGCTTATGTTTTGATATACGTGATTTGACCAAGACCCTGTAATGAACTTTGATCGCTTCTTAATTAGTTAGCTTACTGCAAATACTATAGATGAATCTGTAGTTGTGACAATCATCTACCTGTTCTTGAAAGCCATCTTTTCTGAGTGCGTATTGTTAATTTAGTTGCTGGATTACTTTCAGAAGTTGAAGCTAATGTTGTGTAACTGACATTTCTATGTCATTTTTCCTTTTGACTGAAACTAGGTGGTGAGCACATATGTAGGTTTTGAGAGACAAATAAAGTCGCGTACAGATTTATCCCCAGTGTGCCTTATGAGTATGCAATATAGTTTGGTAATGTGAAAAGTGTAAATCAGTCTCTGGAGGCCATGGCGATTTGGGTTTGAGAGTCAAATATACTCCTTAAGCATGACATTATTATAGAAAAGGGGGTGGAATTGGGACTCCTGCTTAATCATTGTACATTCAAATTGAAATCAGATTTATTTAGTGTGGACTGGACCACTTCAGCGGTACTTCATTGTGCTAATAAGAGGAGGTAAGTTTACAACCAGAGAGAAGAATAGTATGAGATAATTGCCCCACGACATGTTAGAAACTTTCGATACACGGAATATGCTATGTGCCACAATATATTGTCTTAGGACTGTTAAGAAAACTTTGACTCTGAATCTGCAGGTCGGCAAATATTGGAGTTTTCATATGTTTAAAATGTTGTGGAGTGCACAGAAGTTTGGGAACTCATATCTCAAAGGTATATTGTCCTAGTTTTGTGCTCCTTCAAGGTACATAACCAGCTTTACATGTTTTGACATCTTATGTTGCTGTATCTAATGGTAAAAAAAAAAATCAATGTTGTAATCTGATTGGTTAAGCCCTTTTGGTATTGTTCTATCTAGCTGATGTGTCATACCATAGGCTGAGAATTTGAATCCCTACACTCCCTTTTGGTATCATTCTATCTAGTTGATGTGGTCATGTCTGTATATGGATTTCAAGTATGAGGCCTATCTTACCCATCAGGTGGAGTGCTCATAAGTATGTCGGGATAGATTGTAGGTCTATTTCTATCGAGTTAAGCATTTAGAAGCTTTTAGATAAGTTAAAAGCTGTCTTTAGTTTCTTCAATTATTCTTTTCATACCAATGACACGGGTGTGCAAAATATAGTTTCTATATTTTCTACCTTGCCAGAATGATGTAGAGTTGGTGATTTGACAAAAAGAGATGCTTCAGTTGATAATCTTTTCAAGATGACAAAAGAGAGATTTTATGTGATGGAGTCCCTACTGGGGAATGGTAAAGGTGTGTCGAAGGATAGGGGGCACTGCAGAGAATGTTTCCGAGCATAACATGGGATGCAATACCTTGAAACTTCATAAATCACTGAACCAGGATTTCATAGATAGGTTATGCCATATGTTCAAGCAATGTCGAATAAAGCCAACAGTGTGAGAGGTTTGCTAACTATTTTGTAACAGCACAAGGCAGTAAAAAAGTGGACACAGAGCATGATTTGCAGGTTTATAACCTTATTAATGTGGTCAACTGGTTGGGCTTTGTTGCACACTAATCTAGCTACTTAAGCATGTGATGTGGTCTGTGGGCCTGTAGATCAAATTGCCCAAGATCATCATATTCAAGTTCGAAAGATTTGTAAAAACAGTACACTTTTTATTATACATTTAGTGGATTATTGGCAAGACACAACGTATTTCGGGAGAGCAAAAGATTGGTTCTACTATACATTGGTAGGCTTATTATCGCCTTGAGAATGCATTCTGATTAGAAGCAGTATGCATCTGGTTGAAGTTTATAAAACAATTGACTCAAGATTTCAGAGTTTTATAAAAAGGGAGTATCGCCCTTTCATCTAGAAAGGTTCACATCTCACTGTGCTTTTCCCATTATAGTTATTATGACATTGCATTGTTATTCTTATAAATAAATCTACTGTAGGATGCGTGTAATTTTCTTTAATCGAGGGAAGATTAGGAAAGTTCCTTGTATTTAATCTCATTTCCCCGCTGAAATCACTTATATGCTATTAGGAAATTCTTTTGCTTCACAGATGAAGTCACTAAATTTTTTGATGTCATGCTACGGATGCAGGTTTGCATCTATTAGCTAAAGTTTTCTGATTTTTTGCTGGTTGGCTTCACTTTTGCTAGTTTGCATTCTTGTCTTCAAATAGTAATAGCAGACTGCCTTATTAGTTGCTCTGCAATTAGCCTTTAGGCAATATCTTTTGCAAGTAATCTCACAGAAATTTTGCACAATCCAAGTGCATTATTTTAAAAAGTTATATTTTACATTTGTAACCATGGAATTTTTTGGAAATTTGTGTTCCCCTTCATTTGGTATCATTTTACAGGAGCACCAAGTTACTAGACACAATAATCCACAACTCTATTCGTTTTGTTTCAGGTTTTGTCTGTGACATTGGATGACTGGTCTGATGATGAGATTGATTCCATGATTGAAGTCGGAGGGAATTCTTCTGCAAATGCAATTTATGAGGCATTTATCCCTGAAGGAGTTAAAAAACCTGGAGCTGATGCTAGTCATGAGGAGCGCATGAGATTTATCAGGTTATAACATGCTCAAAGTTCAAGTCTTTTACACTCTCTGTTTGTAACCGACCTATTATATATACTAAGACCATCTGTGTATCAAAGTACATATTATTTCACTTCTCATGGTAAGAAATGTTTCTTGCATGCTACTTGGAAGTTGAAGCTGGTTAGGACTACTTTTGACTTTTCCTAAGATTACTTGTATGATTTTACCTTTTGGCGTAGATCTAAGTATGAGCTTCAAGAATTTTTGAAGCCTAGCTTACGAATTGCTTCAAGGCCGTCGGAAAGGAGCACTCTTCAATCAAGTTTTTCTCGGAAGATTATGGATAGCTTCAGAAGTTCAAATTCATCAAAGAATTCTGTAAGTGGTTAAAATGTATATTACCCTTCTGCCTTTTTAGGCTTTCTGAACTCCTGCATCTATAGGTAGAAACTGGAGTGAAAATATGTAAGGAGACCATACATAGGATTCTACTTTGGTTGCTCTGATTTGTTTGATGCATTTGTTAATGTGGGGCTCAACAAAGTTTTCCTACATAGTGCCACTTTTCATGATTATTGGTTTATTTATTGATATTCTAGATCGTCTATAAGCAAATGGTTCTTTTATTGGTATTTGGTGCTTCATTTGGTAATGGCAGCTGGTTCTTGCTGTGATGCAAATTGTTTTACAGGGAGGCATGGTAGAGTTTATTGGTTTAATGAAGGTGAAAGTAATAAAGGGTACAAATTTAGCCATCAGAGACATGCTATCAAGTGATCCTTATGTTGTCTTGAATCTCGGGCAGCAGGTTAGTTGTTGTCTCTGTTTTGACTTATGACACAATAGTTCATGCCTTGAATATCTTTATCTTGTGTGAATTACATACTGCAATAAATCATTTCTCAATCATCTCTTTAAATGATGGTTCAAGCAAGTGCCAGATCTTAATCCCATGTGGTGGTGGCAGATACCTTTGTTTTATTGCTTGTCAGGTTTTGGTCTTGTGTGTGCTTCTTTGTGTAATCCTGTTCTGCTTTTGAGTTAAGGTTTTTTTAGGGCATGAAGTTATTGACAATGTGTGAATTCTGTTTTCAGACAGCTCAAACTAATGTAGTCAAGAGCAACTTGAATCCAGTTTGGAATCAGGAGCTCATGCTCTCTGTTCCTCAGGATTTTGGGCCTCTGAAGTTGGTAAGTTTTCTGTTAACCTTATTCCCTTTTGGTAGTTAAAGAATCATGAAGCGAATCCTTGAGAAGAGGAGTGTAGTTGGTTATCCCAGTACCTTCAGAGTATTTCCTTTTGCTTCCATTATAGACCTGACTTGTTAAAACTTCAGGTCTATCTCTTTTTTTGCTTCGTCATCTTTATGACATTTTAATTTGGTGTCTGAATGGCATTTGACGATATGGCTAGATTGAATTCTTTCAGAATTATCCTTCTGTTTGGTATCTTCTATTTGTCATGACATTTACATCTATTGGTATCTTCTATTTGTCATGACATTTACATCTATTGTGGGTTTGGATATGATCCCTGCCGTTTTAGCCTTTTTTTTAGGGGAATGCATTCTATTTACCTTGTTTATCATCTGATACAATTTTGAAAATCTTTGGATCACCAAGGGCTAAATCCTATTTTTGAACACACCATACATGTTGCTATAAATTTCTTGGAATTGCAGCTCTGGATAAGTCTCAGGCAATGGTTTTCCATGAATCACACAAATTACTTTAATTTCTGCTATTTTTCCACAAGCATATTCGCTCGAATATCCACAGAAAAATTTTAACGCACTGTGCCATACTAAGAATTATCTCCATACTTCTGCAGCGGGTATTTGATCACGACACGTTTTCAGCTGATGACATCATGGGAGAGGCAGAGGTAGATCTCCAACCTATGATAACATCTGCAATGGCTTTTGGAGATGCTGGAATGTTTGGAGACATGCAGATTGGGAAGTGGCTTAAATCTCATGACAATGCCCTCCTATCGGACAGCACGGTCAACATAGTCGATGGGAAGGTGAAGCAGGAGGTCTTGCTTAAGCTTCAGAATGTCGAATCTGGAGAGATAGAGCTAGAATTAGAATGGTTGCCCCTGGAGCAATAGGTATACTTGAATGATTTTTTTCCTCATCATTCGAAATAAAAAGTTTCCGGTACTAATTTATTGTATTGAGTGGTTCTACATGTTCGTGTTACATTTTTTGCTTGATTCCTTCATTTAAATTCTGAAGTCCTCCTTTGTAATTTGAGTTTGGCTTTTCCTGTTCAGATTTTAGGTTGGTCAAATGGGGGATGCCTGACTAATATTCTTTTGTAACAGAAGTTTGGATTAAGAAGACTCTTAAGTAAGGAAATTTAAGGATTGTAGACCAGAAACTTCCATGTCTTCTTGATGTGACATATGAACTGTTTGTTCATACCTTACCTGGGAGGTTGGGGTCCTAAAAGAAACTGAAATTCGTCCTAGATGTCCTGAGATTTGTTCTCTGTTATTTGTGGGTATCGAAAAAACGATTTCTTGGAAGCATCAAATGATGTCTGAGTGATGGATGAATCCATTTCCTCTTTTGAAACTTGGTCAGGACAAGAAGCAAACAAAAAGAGAAAACCAAATGAATGATTTTAATTAGGCGTTGCTCACTTCAAATGCAAACAATTGTGGACACAAAAGTTGTTTGTGTGATGAAGAAGTCAATATACTTTGCGCTGGTTGAACCAGCGACGGAATAAATGAACTCTTGCATCTAGTTTTGCACTTTATCGGTCCCGTTAAAACTCAATGGAAGGAATCTCTTTCATGATATAGTTCTTGTTGCGCGTCCACCTAACACAGTTTTTGCTAGGAATATTGTCCAATAAGTCTTAAAAGCTATTGTACGACAATCACTTTTAATTCTAAATCCATTCAATTCATGTTGATTCAGTGCTAAACTTTTTTATTATTTGCCAATGTAGTTTTTTTGGTCAATTTAGACTGAAAATTACTAACATAATGGTCTAATCAACACTAATCCTCATGTGGCATAGCCAGTGCTAATATTGATAATTTTTTAATTTTTTTTCCTTTTTCTCCCCTTTTGTAGGGTGCCAATCATGGCCAACCACCAAAAGGTTAAGAAAGGAAAAAAATATATATATTTTTAAAAATATTCCAAAATCATTCTCGTATGTGTCAATCATGTCACGTAAGATGGTAGATATTCACATAAGTGATTTCGTGTCAAAATTGACCGGAATAATTATTTTAGCAAATTATCAAAATATGTATGACTAAATTGTCATAATTAATAGGTTTAAAACTGAATTAAACACCACACAATAGGTTGTGGGTTTTTTGGACAATTATTCTTTTTTTTTTTTTCCAAATTCCCTTCCCTCCTACTAGGTCTGATATCTCTTGTATTTGTTTATTTGCTATTTCATGCCTAGGTTCAATCATTGATTCTTGAATTAATACCCTAAAAAACCCCAAACTGGTACACATGTGACAAATTTATCACAAACTATTTTTTTTACCACCAAAACCCAAAATTGATATATCTTTGACAAATTTACCCCAAACTAGTACATTTATGACAAATTTACCCTATGTTAGTTTTCGTTAAATTTTACCGTCAAATTATTAAGTTAAATGACATATGATAGTTGACTGTTATACCAATTTTGGATTTTACACTCCGTTTATCACAGTTTATAATTTTTGTGATTTTTTTGTGGTATTAATCCAATTTAGCGAAGGGTATATTTGTCACAAATTTATTAGTTTGGGGTTTTTTTACTGTCGAATAAATTAGTTTTGGGTAAATTTATCATAAATATATCAGTTTAAGGTTTTTTTTTATGGTTAGTCGGGGTAAATTTGTCATAGGTGTACCCGTTTGAGATTTTTCATGGTAAAAAAAATAGTTTGGAGTAAATTTATCACACGTGTATCGCGGGGTTTTTCGCGTATTAACCTTTGATTCTTTAAGCTCCATGAGCTTATCCACCCAAATACTTTGATTACAACAACCTTGGGACCTCAGCAGACGTAGAGTCTGCATTAGGTTGCATCGTGATCAAGCCTGGCAACGGTCAGCAAGGTTTAAGCAGTGTGTGGATTGAGAGAAAGGGGTAGTTTGGTAATTTTCATGGTTGGTCCCGGGGTCCCGATCAATTAGATGAGATGGTGGCGCTATTGAAAAAGTAGCAAAAAAATAGGTCATTTATCACTTAATAACGGACCTACTTCTACAATCTTGGGAAAAAGAAGAAGAAAAAAGTTCCCCTAATGCATACTTGAGCTTTTACCACTTTAGTGTCTTCACATTGATTATCTTTACGTCCATATTTAGGAAAAAGTCATTTCTTTCTAAAATTCTCATTCCCCAAATCTTAAATTATAGAGTTAGAAAAATACTCGTCTTTCGCTCAAGGCATGAGTTCGAATCACCGCTATACAACCCCAGAACATGGACTTGCGTGCGTTCAAAGAATGTTAATCGATCAAGTGCTCAAAGAATTATAGACGTTTTGTTCTTTCAGAAGAAAGTATACGCAGAACATGGACTTGCTGTTTAAATTTTCAGTACGCAATTAAAAAAAAATAAAATCTAGACATTGTCGTTGCGCCGCCGCCCTTGAACAACACCACCATGATAGAGCTCGCTCCTGAGCACCACTTCAAGCTTGATGGTTCCTCCATGGCCACAATGTCGAGCTCAACGGCCTTGTCAATGCCAAATCCGGTTGAGCTTGACGTGGTACAAGACATGGTTTGCCTCGAAGCAACTGAAGTTTGGCCACTTCGAGCTTGCGGGCCATGGTCGACCCTCCAAATTTGGAGTTGCTGCCTCTGGCTGAGCCGGATCATTGGTGACGGCGACGGCGACGGCGACGGCTTGCAGAGTTGAGCAGCAATAGCGGTGGAAGATTGGAGGTGCGGCTTTGCAGATTCGAACGTGAAAAAACCAAGGAAGGAGGAGAAGAAAATACGTAAAGAGTTTTCTTACATTTAACTTCTCTATCAAAATTCTAGACTTTTTAAAGATTAGGTTCTAAAAAATTATGAAAAGCTATACATGACTCTACGTGTCTATATTTGTATAGTTTGAAAAGTTTCATATGTTTTTTTTTTTGCTGAATAAAAAATCTAATTGTGAAAGCCATATAATTTTTTTTATAAAAAGGTAAATAAATCGATTTCATTTAATTAAATGACACTTCTTATCAATATTCATTCTTTGTCTGTGTTCATTTCCCAATCTCATAGCGGAGGGTGCGTATAGGTCAACGAAACTTGACTCATTTAATCAAATTTGTGGTTGAGTGCTCGATTTGTTTCGACCCGTTTAACGAGTAACATGGGATAATCTGAAAATCTAGTTTGTCATATGTATCAAGTACGTCAATAATAACAGCATAAAGAACTTATTTTCAACAGAAACTTAGTTTTTCATGGCTTTTATTGTGGAAGATTTACATAATATAGAATTGCTATCTAAATAATCAGGGTTAATACAATGAAAAATCCTAAACTGATATACCCGTGATAAATTTACTAAAAACTAATTTTTTAACCACGGCCTTAAACAAATTTATCTCAAACTGGTACATTTCTGATATAAATTTTACTATTGGATAACACGTATTAGTGGACTAGTATACCGCTTTGAGATTACAATTGTATAGTTTTGTAATTTTTTATAGTATTAATCCAATTTAACAGAAGGTATTTGTCACAAACGTATTAGATTGGGGATTTTTACAAGGTAAAAGAATTAATTTGTGATAAATTTATCATAAGTATACCAATATGGAGTTTTGCGGTCATTTAGGGTAAATTTATCGCGTATTATGCATGTTTGAGATTTTTCGTAATTAAAAAATTAGTTTTGGGTAAGCTTTGTTATAAATGTATTGATTTGGGGTTTTCGTGGTATTAACCCAAATAATTATAAGGAAAAAAGCAAATCATATTTATACTTGTATAGTTAGAGTTTTGTTATGTTGCACACAACATCCAGCCAATCATAGTTCAATTATTTTGTATTGATTAATATATTAATCTTTTTATACAAATAAAGTATTTCATAATTCTTTTAAAACTTAATTTTTTCCAAACCTTTAAATTTTGAAAGAAAAGTTAAATGTAAGAAAAATGAATCTTTCTACGTTGAATAATACATCGTTAGTATAACAAGAATTAAACTATTGGTTGCATCTACATCGTTTCTTTTCCTAAATTATATAATTCCATTTCTTTATTGTTGCATCCAAACAATATATGACAGGTGAAACTTTTCTTATTTTTCTCTTGAAAATCGGCTAAGTAACTAGCTTGGTTCTATGAAATATTTTATGACGAAGAGAACACCGTCACTTGGGAAAGAATGATGGAGTGGCCATCCTAGCATTGCTATTAATTAATTCACCTCAGAAAAATCACATGACATGTCACTCGACTTAAATGAGAACTCATAAATAAAATTAATGTATTTGATTAACAAATAATAATTTAGGCACTTGATTGAAAAACGACTTAAGTCGGACAATGTTATTTCCTTTGGAATTTTTTTGCATTATAAGAAATTTGCCTTTTCTAATATAGATCAGTGCCACGTCATCCAATTATGTTAAAAGTATTGACAAATATGTCATATTGATTTCGATATATTGGGTTGGCAAAATTGATTGAGTGGTCATGGAAAGAAAATAATTATACAGAATTCAAAATTATTTAAAGCTTGATTGTACATTTCGAGCCTTTTAGAACTTGATTATTCGAGGTTTAGTGGAATATTTTCTTTTTTGAAATAATTAGAATTAGAATTTGATTGCACTGCTCTCTTCTCCGCCTGTCACTACTCCGCACCGGGCGGCACGCCGACTCTATCCTTGCACTCCCTTCCTCCGCCGCCGCCGCCGCCGCCGCCGCCCACGGCGGTCGCGACCCCCACGGCCACCACCGGCGGACGAGTTTCGCTGTCGGCGCCGCGTCTTCTGCTCTCGTGCGAACTCCGCGCTCGTCGTCTCATAGCGGCGATCTCGGCGTCGGATCCTCGTCGGAGTCTCGCCGGCCTAGAAGCACCTCATCTCCTTCCTCATCGGTCTCCTGTCTCCGTCGGTGAACTCTCTAATCTTTCGGATTCTTTGCAATTCTTCCGCTTAATCAACCGACGAAAATGCCGAGAACGACTACTGCCGCATGTAATTTTTCTGGGATATTGAGGTTCAGAAACGACTCGACTGTTGTCTCTGGAAAAAATTCCTTCTTTTTGTTTACTTTCGTCATTGCTTCGATTCAAAGGTCAGATTTTTATGGGTTTTGTGGGTGACTTGACTCGCTTGATGTGCAATTTTGATGGCCATGGACTCTGATAATGAACGTGCTGAAGTCGTTTCTATTGCAGATGTTCATTCTAGTATGCTTGGCGTGAAGGTCTGGTTCCCGCACTTTTTAGTGATTATTACTCATTATTTGCTGGTTTGATTGACCTTTCAGATGATCAGTGGGCTGGCAGAGGGGCAGCTTCCTGTAGCAATAACTCGGACAGCATTTGCTTGTGTGCATATTTGTGAGGAAAAAAGTATGAGCCGCTGACATATGGTTTAGTTGAGTCCATATGTTGTCGGGTCTGATATGAAAAAGTAATGTTAAGGAGGTTTAGACTCACCCCATCCGGGGGCAAACTTCTTTGGTCTCTATTTGAGCCTGCTTGTTGTTCGCTTTGTATGGCGGGATCCGAGAAAGTACATTCGGTTGGGACTCTTCCTGGCATACATGAGTCAGATTCAGAGAAGGAGACAGAGTGGGAGAGGTTACTTAAACCTTTTGATCTAGAAGAACTACGAAAGTCTCTCATGGGGATTTCGCCATATCAGCTTTGCAAATTGCTCGTGCTTCCGATCGATGTGCCGATGTCGATGGAGTTATTTGAGCGGGCAGGTGCACAGAAGAACTATTCCCACACGTTCGATGTATACTGTATTTTGATTGATAAGTTGGGTGCAGCAAAAGAGTTTAAGATTATTGATAGACTGCTGTTGCAAATGAAAGAAGAGCAGATTACTTTTAGGGAGTCCCTTTTTCTTATGATTATGAAACACTATGGAAGAGCTAGTTTGCCTGGACAAGCCACTAGGTTGCTCTTGGATATGAGGAGTATATATTCTTGTGAACCAACATTTAGGTCATATAATGTTGTTTTGGACATACTAGTAGCTGAGAACTGTCCAAATCTTGCACCCAATGTATATTATGACATGTTGAGTAAAGGTGTTTCTCCTACTGTTTATACTTTTTTTGTGGTGATGAGGGCCCTTTGCATTATCAATGAGGTGGATTCGGCATGTTCTTTATTGAAAGACATGACAAGACATGGCTGTGTGCCTAATTCGGCAGTGTACCAAATTCTTATTCATGCACTTTCCAAGAGAAAAAGAGTTGATGATGCATTGAAATTACTGGATGAGATGTTCCTTATGGGTTGCAGACCTGATGTTCAGACCTTTAATGACATTTTAGGTGGTTTGTGTAAGTTCAACCGGATTCATGAGGCAGCTAAACTTTTTGACCGCATGCTTCTTCGTGGGTTTACCCCTGATGGTTTTTCTTATGGGGTTCTGATTCATGCTCTCTGCAAGGTGGGGAAAGTTGATGAAGCAAGGGCTTTATGGGACAAAATGCCCAGTTCAGATGTTGTGCTTTTTAATACTATGCTGAGTGGATATGTGACGAATGGACGATTTGATGAAGCAAAGTCTCTGTTCCGTTGCCTTTTGGATAGTCCCTACAAGCCTGATGTCTTTTCATACAACATACTAGTCTATGGACTTTGTAAGAAGGGGCATTTGCACTCTGCACGGGATTTGGTAAATGAGATGGAAGATAATGGTCGCAAGCCAAATGTGATCACATACACAATTTTGATTGATGCACTCTGCAAACTGGGTTACCTAAATGAAGCTAATTTTCTTTTCACTGAGATGACAGGGAAGGGAATCAACCTGAACGTAGTGGGATACAATTGTTTCATATGCGCTCTTTGTAAGGAAAGAAGAATTCCTGAAGCCCTGAAAATGTACAATGAAATGACAGAAAAAGGATGTAAGCCTGACATATATACATTCAATTCTTTAATACATGGACTAACGAGGGATGATAAGCTGGAACAGGCCTTGGGATTGTACCATGACATGTTATTAGGAGGAGTGGCTGCTAATACGGTCACCTATAATATCTTGACACGTGCCTTCTTAAAGAGGAATGAGATTCAAGAAGCTCTTAAGCTTGTAAATGAAATGATATTTAGAGGGTGTTCTCTGGATAATATCACTTATAATGGCCTGATTAAGGCACTCTGTCAAGCTGGTGCTGTTGATAGAGCATTAGGATTATTTGAAGAAATGACCAGAAAAGGACTTTGTCCCAATAACATCTCTTGCAATATTTTGATTAACGGCCTCGGTCGAACTGGAAGAGTACAAGAAGCACTTGAGTTCTTGAGGGATATGATTCACCGAGGTTTGACACCTGACATTGTAACATATAACAGCCTCCTGAATGGCCTATGCAGGGAAGGCCGCATGCGTGAGGCTTTAAATCTGTTTGACAGGCTAAAACTTGAAGGAATTTGCCCAGATGTTATTACATATAACACTTTGATCAGTTGGCTGTGCAAGGAGGGGTTGTTTCAGGATGCATATTTATTCCTACAAGGTGGAATAGAGAGTGGATTTCTGCCCAATCATTGTACTTGGCAAATTTTAGTAAGCAATTGTATAAGCGAGGTATGCGCCTGAAGCTTAGATGCAGGTATAAATGGAAAGTGTTTATTTCAGATTCGGGAATTGAATGATTGATTCAACGACTTCTTGGTAATGAGTTTAGTGGAAGTATGCAGGAAGTTATTGGATGTTTAGTTTTTTCAACTGCCAGTATATAAACTGGTAGGTGTATGCCCTGTTTCCTCAGGATAGGAATTTCTTACTTTTGGCATCGCATTGGCAGGATCTTTCATAGGAAGTGGGCCTCTGTTCCAGCTATAGCTTTCTAGATTATTCTGTTAGTTCTCTCTGATACTCTGTTTTAACAGTTGACGCATGCTTTATTGCTCATTGTCATTGACAGAATCTTCCTCGCTTCTCCTTTTTCTATCATATTTTACGAACAATGAGTAAGGTGACTAGGGCTCTTCAAGGACCAGATTCATTTGGTGTAAAGTTTAAATGTGTAGGGTTAATAACTTTTATTTATTATATGCTCCAAAGCTTGAGATTTTGATGGATAGTGAAGTTTGGCCTAACTGCAATCAATAGAGCTATTTAAAATAATAGAGTGGAATCTGTTTGAGCAGCACACAATGTCTAGTCGACAAAGATGGTCCTGGTAAGAAATATCCAGAGGAGCCAAGTTCATGAGATATTTAGGAGGACACTTCTGGTCTATCATTTACTGTAGAAGAGCTAATTGTAATTGAAACAGTAAAGCAGGAAATAAATTGAATTGGAGGATTCTGAAAACCATAATGTTTTGAAGCTTTCTCCTGCTCGTGCCATGGTTACTGAACCATTTTATATGAACTTTATGCAGAAACCTAGATGTTACCAAGCCTACACTATTTGACCAAAATTAACGAACTATTGGCTTTACTTCTATGTTTCTTGAATTTGATAACTTCTTTTCCTTTAAATAATTTGATCTTCATACTTTCGATCACTGCTTTAAGCCCTGTATTTGTTAACCAACTTCTGGTGATCCGTGTTTTGCAGATTGATTGTTAAGCAATTTCTAAAATCTGGACAAATATTGGAATTCTGATCATGAGAGCTACAGAAAATTCATCAGGTTAGGCCGTACTCTTTGTTTTGAAGCCTATATCTTCACATGTGAACATGTTTCTGGACTTTTAGCTGATCATCATGTAGGTACAAGGGGTATTTATGGGAAGGCTTTCTACTGGCACATATACTTTTTCTCACTTCCACTGTGTCATTTTTATGCCATTAAGCAGATGCAGCCAATGCATAGCACTTTTCGACTTTGGCAATGACGACATATCACCTTTTTTCATGTAGGTCATTTTGTGAGCTTGAAGAATCCTTGTACTGCTACAGTTCATCTGAAAATAGCACTTTTTATGTGCTGTTCCTTGAAGAACTCTGGGTAGTTCAGAGGTTTCAAATTCACACATGCATAGGTAATAGTCTTTGGCACTGGATGCAAATGGTGCTAGATTATGTAGTCACGCTTGAATCTGATGATTGAGTGCATTGTGAAGAGGATCGGCATATTAGTGATTGGAGGTTCTGCTCTTTTGAATTTTTTTAAAGGCGTCTCTGGTGGACAAACATGTTGGCATGGTCCAGACACAATTTTTTCATTTCTTTATGGTTGTCCACCTCAATCAAGGATTTCTCATTCCCAGTATTAGACGTGCTGCTTTCCCTTGAGTTGTTTGATTTAATAGTCGCTGCTACTTGTAGTTATTATGTCAAAAAATTACTTGTGGAGCCCTTGGTACACGGAATGAAGGATGCCTAGGTGCATACCCTCCCTGCCTTTTCCTTTTTTCAATTATAGAAAACCTTGTGAGGCGGATTGTTTGATAAACTTGCATTGTTGAGGAGATAAGTGAAAACTAGCTCCAACTCTTATCAAAGTGAATTTAGCATCTATGATGTGATTTGTTTCATTTTCCTGAAAAGGAATATCTGCTTTTGGTGTATACGTTACCAATCATTCTGTTTATTCAGAATATCTCTTGTTTTTACCTTGATACAGATACACATTCGTTGTCTTGTTTGTTAAAGGAACTATTAAGGGATATGTCCTCATAGATTGAACAAATTGTTTTTCCCTTGGTATCTTTACATGATTCAGAAACATTGATGCTGCTGATTTCAGGAAAATATTACTTTCTCAGCAGCAATCTCAACATGCATTCCCAGCTTTTCTGCAATATGTGCTACCTCAAAAGGTAAATTGGCATCTATCAGCCCATCAATCAGGCATCTACTCTAATGGAAGCACTAAAGATTGACAAGAGTCACATGAGCTCTATCATCTGTTCATCTGATTCTAGCACACATGGAGGATAACTTAGCTCGTCAGTTAAAGATACACATTCGTTATCCTGTTTATTAAAGAAACTGTTAAGGGATATGTCCTCATAGAATGGACATATTGTTTTTCCCCTGGTATCTTTACATGATTCAGAAACTTGGATGCTGCTGATTTCAGGAAAATGATGCTTTGTCATCAGGAATCTCAACAAATATTCGGAGCTTTTCTGCAATATATGCCACCTCAGAAGGTAAATTGGCATCTATCAGCCCACCATCAATCAGGCATACACTCTAATGGAAGCACTAAAGATTGACAAAGTCACACAAGCTCTGTCAGCTGTTCATCTGATTCTAGTGTACATGGAGCATAAGTTAGCTTGGTAGTTAAGGATGCATCAGCTCATCCTCAGATTGTTTACGTAGGTTCATGGACACTAGGGCTCGTGCCAATACCATACCTCTTTTGGCTGTACACTCCCTAGATAACTAATAGGCAAAAATGCCCTCGAGTTTTTAAGTTGGTAAAGTTTTTTTTTTTTCCCTTTACCTGTATTACAATCCCCCAAAATTCAGAAGAAGACAAAAGAACCTCATATTTAATAGCATTCACGCAAGACTGGTGGTGGACTTCACAGTCTTTTCCGTTTTCAGTTTCATTTGTTGACTCTAAAAGTCTCAAACCTTTGAAGCTGCCGAATTGTAATTCCTCTGTTATTTCATCTTTGTCTTGTTGTTTGTCTCTTCTAGTTCCAAAGAAAACCATCGCAAAATTTTACTTTCAATTGAAAAGGGTCCACAGTGCTTCAATTGTAAGAAGCACATCCTTTCCTGGTCGTTTTTTTCTCTGGTTTTTAAGTCACCATATTAATTTTTCATGAGGAAAAGAGATATCATATTGATTCGTGAAAAGCTTGCTCATGTAATTGTTGGAAATATTTTTGAAATTTCTATAAGAACGAATAATTACACAAATGATCTTTAAATTTTGATTTGATATATAATGTCGTTCCTGAACTTTTGATATGTTTATTGCAGTCTTTGAACTTTAGTTCAAGGAGCAACGCCGTCATTGAACTTCTAATTTGTTTGGTACAGTCCTTGATCTTTTGGAAAATGTTCAATCTAGTCCCTTTATTATTACATCCCTAAATTCAATCTAGTCCCTAGATTATTCAGTTTAATGACTAAATTGAATATATATCAAAAGTTCAAAAATCACATTGAATAAATTAAAAATTTAGTAATGATATTGCGTATTGAATTATTTGTGTCATTTTTTTTTTGGTGACCGAAGCCGTTGTACGTCGGTAGTCGGCGGAATAAATGCAGGGTGACCCGCGGGGACCCACCTCCCATGGGCTATTTGTATCATTTTTCCTAAAAAGAAAGCATAAAAAAGTAAATGTGTAAAGGTCCACGGGACAAAGAGGTTATAAAGACTTTTGTTTTCTTAAATAGAAACTAATGGTTGGCCAGACTTTCCCCAACTGCAAAAGTTGATGCTTTACGTGTCTCCCTTGGGCTCAATTTGTCTCGAAAGGTGTAGTTGTAACCTTCTATTGAGAAAATCCCTAACGACATGGATGACATGGGTCCTTCTATAGTCAAGTAGGAGAAAAACGGCACTATAAATCCTGCTTGATTGATGGTTAACTTTCTCTCGACATTCATAAATTTTCTATAGATCATGTGATTCATAATATTCCACAAAAAATAGTAACCTGCCCAACTTGATAGTAAATTTATTTTCCTACCGTTAGTAAATTACCTATTAGGTCATAACTTACCTTTGGCCCGTGTAAGTGTCCTCACTAGTAATTCATCCGTGAAATATCCTGCCTTGACTTTTCTTTCGAAGATGTAATTGTCCATCAGTAGTTGTAAGTTTATTGGTCTTAATATTCCACAAAATTTGACAATATACCTACGAGGATAGTAAATTCTTTTAGTGTTGTTGTTAGTACAACATTTAGTTGATTGTAACTTTACATTTTGTAGAGTTTTGTAACTCGTGTCAATGATTTTTCATATTCATTGTAATTTTTCTTAATCACATTTAAGTTTATCACCTTTATGTCCATATCTTTTATTTAACTTGGGAAAATTCCAAATAAGAGCCTGAGTGCCATTATTTTTTTTAAATAAGAGTTTGAATTATTTCAAATAACGGCATTGAGTATCGTATACTTTTTTCAAATAAAGGTGCAGTGGTCCATATCAATTTAAAAAATGTTGACTTCACTGACTAGTCAATGGTATTTTCGTCATTTAATTTGTATGTATTTTCATTATTCCTTTCTTTTTTCTACTTTTTTCATTAGAACGAGAGAGGGCAACGACCCTCTCCCAAATCTAAGCGAAGACCGCTGGCTCTCGCCCTAATTTGGGAGAAGACCGCTGAGCCCTGCGAGGGCCAGCAACCCTTGCCCATACTAGAATGAGGCATTGGTGACCCCGCCAACCATCGTCACCACGCCACCGATGGTGGGGTGGTGGCTAGCAAGCCCTCCCGCCTATATTTTTGCCTTTTTTTAAAGAATTTTTTTTATCTTTTTAATTTTTCATCAAATTTAACTAAAATTTAGGTAAAAATTGCCTTTGGACGAAAATGCTCTTAATTGCCGGTCGTCGAGGTGAGGCACTTATTTGAAGTAGCCATAACTACTTCAGACTCTTTTTTAAGAAAATAAGGAAATTTTAGGTCTTTAGGTCTATATTTAAAATAAAGTTCACTTCGAACTTTTATTTAAGAAAATGAGAATACTTTAGATCTTATTTAAAACTTTACTAATTTACTATAGGAAAAAAAAAAACCCGCAAAGCATATCCAACTGAGGACATTTTTTCTCTCATTTTTTAATTAATTTAACATCGAATGCGTGGAAATTCCATGCATGACGTGGGAAATTAGGATTGGGGTGATGCGGCTCTACACACGATGTGATAACGATTTTGTGGATAACACTTGTCTTTGCTTTGTCTTTGTCCGAAGCTTTGCTTTCCCCGTATCCACTAGCGACGCCGGTCCACGCACGGGCGCGACCCCCACCCATATTTCTTCAACGCCGTCGCCGGACCCCGCCTCCCGAATTTGCCTTCCGTCTCCGAGCGCGCCAAGAAATGGGCCGTTTCTCGGAGCCACATGTATGCCAGTGCTTGAGCCGCATAGCCACCGCGAGGCGGAACTCCCCGGTCACCGTCGCCGGCGGCCGCCGAATGACCGGACCCCAGTTCGTGGAAGCCGTTTCCAGGCTCGCTCATGCTCTGCTTCGGCTAGGCCTGAAGCCCGGTGACGTCGTCGCAGTCTCTGCATATAACAGGTCCGGTTTTTTCTTAACTTGTGTAGATGTTGTGATTCTTTTTGCTCAGCTTTCATCCGTAGGAGGTGCAAAGAGTTCAGCAGAATGTCTTATCTTCTGGGTTCTTTTAGTATTGACTCTTGCTACCACGGAATGTCAGTGTCCTATCCAGGGAATAGTTATCAAGCACAGTGTGTAATGAGTGACAGATATTATTTTTCGATGAATCAATTTAGTTGGGTTAAAGTTGAAGTGGGGTAGAGGGCCAATGAGATGAGTTATGAGATTACTAGAATCGATGTTGCAGAACCAGTCATCAGCTTTGCTTCTTGCTATGATGAATCGATCATCCATTTCTTCTCTTACTAGTGTGAGCTGTTTTTCCCGTTTTTTTTTTCTCAAATTTTATGGTTTTCTAATGTTAGTGACTGCTACTTGGAGTGGTTACTTGCTGTTGCATTCGTTGGAGGGATCGTCGCTCCTCTAAACTACAGATGGGTGAGTGAAGTTTTGCAGAACTAACGAATCAAGGGTTTCAGTCCTCTGTATTGGCAATTATACATTTGAATGCATAAATTAAATAGAACGGAAATTCATAGTCGACATTGGAAAGTAACTTGTCAAATTTTTGGTACATAAGCAGGGCTCCCTGTGACGAGACATCAGTCCATCAGGAGCTGACTTCATGACAATTTTAGTATGATGAACAGCTAATCTTTTAAATGCTTTACCTTTTGAATGCTCAAGTGAAATTTTAATTTAAATAGCATGTGAATGCAATGTTGTGCATTGGAACCAAAAAGCAAGACATACTAAAATTCTTGCAAGTGTGCTTGTGGAGTGTAACCGAGGGTCATGGCTATGTGGAGGTGGAAAAACAGAAAAGATTATCAAGTCTCTGCATCTTCTTATGCTGGAGGAGAAATTAGCCAATCTCAGTAGCTTAGTTGCCGAAATTAGCAGATCTCAGTGACTTAGTTCTCTCTCTTGTCAACCAGAAAATTGAAGAAGTAGGGCAAACCACTACAGGTCATGATGTTGATTGTTTTATGATATGTACATCTATATGACAGTATTAATTCATTCTAAAAATCTTGATTGTAGAGTGCTAATGAAGCTAGATGGGCCATGTTAGCTGTAAGCCCTGTGATGTTGGTGACAGACGAGAGTTGCATCAGTTGGTATTCTGAACTCCACAGGGATGGTATACCTTCTCTAAAATGGCATATTTCCTTGGGCTCCCTTTCTTCACCATTTTCAAGCAATGTGAACGGTGAGTTGCTTTCTTGAAATCTGAAGTAGTTGCTGGATGAAAACGTTAATGTTACCCATCATTCAATGTATAAAGTGATGATATTCTTAGTATCATTGAACCGGCTTTTCCCTTCATGTGCTAGTATCAACTATGGGCATGCTGGATCTGCATCAAATAACTCCTCCAAGTTCCTTTTCAACTACTGACTACATCTGGGCTCATGATGGTGCTGTTATAATATGCTTCACATCTGGTATAGTCTTTACTTCCTCTTATTGCCAATAACAAGTATTTTTGGTAGTTCTCAATGGGTGATTTTGTGCGAAAGATAGGTTTTTACTCTTTAATGAAGTGATAGATCCTATTTAGAGATGTGTGAAGGTGCAAGCACACACATACACCCACAGAGATATAAAAATGGCGCTTTAGTCCATCTTATTACCTACTTCAAAGTTTCAGTCATATGAAATGATACTAAATGGCTCTTTTTTGGTTTGATTACCCACTCAAAATATTTCATCCATATCAGATTTGCCATAGAGTAAACCATATCAGATATTGTAAATATATATGGTTTTCTTTTGGATTGATTTGCTTAAGATACTTTACTGACCTTACTTCTGAACAAGACTCCCTAGATAAAGCTCCTTTGTCCATATTTCTTTGCAATTTCTTTGAGGGTTTTTCAAATTACAGGATTACATTGTGTGATATTGCTTTCTATGTTCAGATGCTGTCTTGCATTCCATTACTTAATAGATTTCTTTGGGCGTAGGTTCTGGCTATAGATTTACTTTCCTCTCCGTGATTTTCACAGGTGTGGTCAGTATGTCAATCATATGCCACTTTGATGCCTAAGTTTGGAAAAATGTAGCATTAGTTGTTCGTAGTTATGCATGGCACTTGCCAAGTTTTCATTTCTAGATGTCTAGCTTTTACTGGGCTTATTGGCTTCAGGGACTACTGGGAAGCCAAAAGGAGTTGCCATAAGCCATTCAGCTTTGTTCATACAATCTATGGCTAAAATAGCCATATGTGATTACAGTGAGAATGATGTATGCCCTTTCCAAGTTACTTCTCTTTTATTGTCTTCATGCTTGTTTAGCAATCGGACATTCTATAATCATTGTCAAGATAAGTCTCAAGTGACTGGTTCCATATTTGGAAGGTCCACAGGCAATCAGAGACAGAGTAATATGACAAGTGAATTTCTTTTTATTCAATTGTTGCAGGTTTATTTGCATACTGCTCCTTTGTGCCACATTGGTGGTCTCTCATCGGCCATGGCCATGTTAATGGCTGGAGCTTGCCATGTTTTAATGCCCAAGTTCGAATCCAAAACAGCCATTGAGGTTATAGAGAAACAGGACGTCACCGCTTTGATCACTGTTCCGGCCATGGTTGCTGATCTAATATCCTTTCTCAGGTTATCTACAAGGAGTGATATTTAACGAGCAATGTAAATACTAAACATAAAGTGTAGAGAGCATCAACCACTTACATTATCTAAGTTCCAAGTAATGCTCTTCGTGGGGACTTTTGCTTAATTCCTAGTTTCCTCAGGGAGAAGGGACCATGGAAAGGAAGAGACTCTGTGAAAAAGATATTAAATGGTGGAGGAAGTTTGTCAATCGATCTTATCAAAGAAACTGTCAACTTCTTCCCAAGAGCTAAGATTCTCTCAGCCTATGGTGTGCAACCTCGAACCCATAATGCTGTTAATTTTACTACTTTGATGCTAATTGGAGTGGAACCTGCTGGCAAAGTGCATTGAACTTCTCTCATTATACTATTTTTTCTCCTTTGTTTTCTCAATATGCAGGAATGACAGAGACTAGTTCTTCACTAACGTTCATGACTCTCTATGACCCACATTTATCATTTTTCCTACCAGCCCCATCATTTTCATGTTGGAGCAGATCTCAGTTCAGTTCAAAGACCACGAGGCATTTGTGTCGGCAAACCTGCCCCACATGTTGAATTGAGGACAGATGGTGATGAGTCAATTGGCATTGGGAAAATTCTAACCAGAGGTCCACATTTGATGATTGGATACTGGGATCAAGTTCGGTCATCAGTCTCTAGCAGTCATTCCTGGTTTGACACGGGTGATGTTGGTTTCATTGATGAGCATGGTCAGGTGTGGCTCATTGGTCGAGAAAGTGGTCGGATCAAGACCGGGGGAGAAAATGTTTACCCTGAAGAGGTAATACAATTTATCATGTACGAATTGGCTTAGAAATGATTTTTTTTTTCTCTTCAACTAAGCATAGATTTGTGATAGGTAGAGGCAAATACTGAACCTGTTTTATTTTTCTATGTTTTCAATGATGAACCTGTTTAGTTTCTCAAAATCATGGTTAGCTACCATGAAGAGATGTACTCTTGGCTCATTTTCCTGGGACATGTTCTTGTTTCACAACATAGGTAGAGGCAATACTATTCCAACATCCAGGAGTAGCTGGAATCGTCATTATAGGAATCCCTGAAGCTCGCCTGACTGAGATGGTTGTTGGGTGTATTCGTGTGAAAGACAACTGGCTTTGGTCTGATAAAAGCCATGAACTTGGAGCTGAAAAAGAAGAACGTTTGTTGTCTGATGAAACTCTTCGACAGTACTGCAGAGACAGGAACTTAACAGGGTATTGCTCTTTCAAATCTCCAGCTATTTTGATCCTAAAATCTCTCTCTCTCTCTCTCTCTCTCAATCACACAACCCATGCACACAGCCACGTGAACTTCTAGGCATATGTTGATTGTTTAATGTTTATTCATCATAATTGATCTTCTCGACCAAAATATTATATCATTACTTTCTTTGCAGGTTTAAGATACCAAAAACTTTCATTCCTTGGAAGAAGCCTTTCCCGACTACTACTACAGGGAAAATACGAAGGGATGCTGTTCGCCAGGAAGTTGTTTCTCATGTTCGGTTCATCCAAAGCAATTTATGACTGCTGACATTGTGACTTCCCAATTGAATGATGAAAAATGAAATGACTCCGGTCTGTTTCTTATCATTCTTGAATGCAAAACTCCCTCTCAAACAGATTCTGCATCAATTTTTTGGGATAGGATTTCGCATCAGCCGTGAAATTTAGGAAGAAAGATGGTGGGGAATTGAGGCTTTCTGTTCGAGGGCTTTGAAAGAGCTGATAAGCTCGAAATCACCTGTACAGTAACAAGACTCGGCTATTACCAGAACCCTCTAAAACCAAAGAGCCGCTTAACACAAATACCTCATCAGACACCAAAACAAGATCTGTTAAAGCTTGAACAAACAGGTAAGCTTGAAGACACAGGATATGCTAAACTTGGTCTTCAAGAGAAAACGAGCCGTTTTAGCTTTAGCTACGCAGTCGTATCTCCTCGTGCAATACTTAATTATACACACTTGACACTCCTCGCTTTTTGATGGAAAGTCACTATCGGTTTCGAGCATTCCCTATACAAAGGAAAATTAGCCAAAAGGAAATGAGCCATCAGATTCCTAAGTCCCTAGAGGATATAAACAGAGAGATGAAAGATGTAATAAACAATAAATTGAAGTCTCTCGCTACTTACAAGATTTGTCAGGCACTACAATCGGTTAACTGCTATAAATTATACTACATGGGCGGTGCAGCCAATACTGAAGGTCAAAATGTGAGAGTCTCATGCTAAACTAGACAAAGATCGATGAAGAAAAAGGACAAGTGCTTGACCTGGTTGAAGGTACAAATAGAAACCTAAATCAAATCGTGTTCTATACTAATGAAATAAGATCAAAGAAAAATTCTAAATAAAAGCTTAAAGTGAACTTTATTTCAAATAAGAATCTGAAGTGGCTATATTAGTCTCAAAGAAGGGCCTGAAGTGGTTAAAACTGTTTCAAATAAGGGCTTAAGCTCATGTTTGTGCACACAGAGATTTGTAGATCAATTAATAAATTTATAAAAAGAGTAGATACGATGCTACACAATTTTTCGTCTTATTTTCCTAAGTAATACATCAAACAAGTGAGAAAAAAAAATACAAAATAAGATTCTTAACAGATGAATTTAGATGTATTAACCGTTCTATCAAATTACATCTAAGCTAATAAAATATGTACATTAATATTGACGTATTGTTCGGGGAACATCGTGTCAGAGCAAGTGGGATAATATTTTTTCTTATCTCTGCCAATTAATGTGAACTGCAGCCCATTAATGCCAAAAAGATGTGGGAGATAATGAAATTTGTCATGATATGGGCTCAATCTCAAGACTTGATCAACCACTGAGGTGGTTAGCAGATAAGATCAAACCATGTGACTGTCCTAGCTTTAAGAAATTAGCGTTGGATAATTGTCGCGGGTCAAGAGGATACAAGACTATACCTAACTCTTCGCCGTAAAAGGTGAGGGAATAGGCTGAATTCACCCTAATGAATCCCACTCCGATCCCGACGAGTTAAAACGTTGTCAAACATCCTGGTTGGATATGAAAAGCCCAGCATCCTATCGCCAGTAAGTCAGGTAATACTCATGTTGGAGGAACCTCCTACAAATCCATGACAGGGGCATTTGTTAGTGAATTTGAAAAAATCATAATGAGACAAAACATATTGATAATATCATAATTATAAATTTTGCATCCATATCTTGTCCCGTTCATGAGAGTTCTTTTTAGGCATTAGAAAGGAAGGGTCATGCATAAAAATAGTTTTTTTTTTTTTTTTGTTATTAATGGGACAATGTGATGTCATTTAACAAAAATACATATGTGTGACGTGCATAACTAAATTTTTTGAAGCAGAATTGATGGACTTTGTAACTAAAAAGAAAACAAATAATCATAGCAAGACTCGATCAACTAATAAATGTTGAATCAATTTTTATTTGATAAACAAGATAGGAAACTTCTCTAACATTAATCAATCAAAAACGTCATAAAAAAAATTAATCAATTCGAATTACGAGAGAAAGTCAAGCAACTATACATTATCAAACTAAGAAACTGAACTAATAAAGGATTATCTACAAAATATGATATGTTAAAGCAGGAAATAAGAATGCTTTAATGAAGAGAGTTGCACTAGAAATAGAAATTTCTCTAAGATTACCATGATAAATATTCCTACATGCATACTTTAGACATGAGTAGCCTCTTTTCTACTCACTTCATGTGAGGGATGCAATAATCACGATGCCATGATGACAATCTCATAATAATAAAGATAGTCTCAGCCCAAAGAAAGTTTTTTTCACTGCAATAAAGATAGTATTACCACAATGAAGATAGTTTCTTTCATTCTTTATTTTTTGTTATTTTCCTATTCTTGAAATGAAAAAATAGATTGTCTTTGGTGATTTCTTTCTCTATTAGGAAAAACAAAACATGACATATAAATAATGCACGCCGCTTTGTTTTCGTATGTTTTAAAAGGACTTCTTATGCAGGGGCAAAATCATGGCCCTACCTACCGCTTGCCTTTTCTGTGCACAATTTTCGTAAAAGGGTTTCGGATGGGTTCGGAGTGAGATTTTGAAATCCTCCTTTTATGTTTCCTCGCTTGTTGAAAATCACCGTAAGTGGCACAATTCCCTCAAAATTTTGGATATCAATATAAATTTGGATGCCTCATCGATAAAAAAAACCATTCAAAAGAGTGAAAAGATGAAAAAACACGATCAAGCTAATGATGGAAAAACATGTGGAATTCCGTATGAATCACTTCATGTAAATAGCTTCTCTAACATCAATCAATCAAGGAAAACACCTAAATTGGGAAATTTACATCATGAGGAGTGTGGATCATGTTGGTCCCCGAAATTGACCACACATACGGTCAATTGAGACGGGAAAATAGGAATTTCATCAAAGGAAAAATTGTCTCATTAAATAAAAGATGCAAACACCACTTTAAATTGCAAAAAGTATCGACCAATGAAATTCAGATTAAAATTTAAAATCCGAGTTGATTGGCTTGAGCTCATTAATCCCGAGCCTTGTATCGCAAAAAATTTACGAAGGATCCATATAATCAATTTTTGTGATGAACTCGAGTTATATAAACTCGATTTTAGTTGTATGTTTTGTCCTTCAAAGTAATAAAATGCCGGATCAACCTTAGTCACCAAATAGGCATGGGGTTATGATTCGATGGACATATTGAACGCATTCGAGTGGGTGGAGAATCAGACCCGTGCTAATCCCCAGACAATCTTAATTGAGAAGCTTTCATTCAAGGCTTTTTGCATAGTGCTAGACCTAATTTAAGTGGGGGAAAAAGACAGAAAACCAAAGTCCAGAAGAAAGGGAAAGGGGTTATCATAGCAACGTTGCTTTTTCCTTTGGAGCAATGAATGATTTTGTGATACTCTTCGCATAATTTACATGGTGTCGTCCGGCAAGAATCAACTACAACACTACATCATCAGCAATGATAACCGCGAACCGGTTCACTTTTTGCAATCTCCCGATTGTCCGGACGCCGGCGGCAGAAGCAGAAGCGGTGGCTGGAGCGGAGGAGGAGGAGGTGGTGGTGGGGCTGCCGCCCCTGCCGACCTCTCCTTTCGGAACTTGAAGAGAAAACCAGCCCGGAAGCGAACAACAGAGCGGCGCCAGCGATTCCGCACACGATGCTCGCCACCAAGAGCGCCCCTCTCACGTGATCTCTCCTCCCTCTTCCTCCCTCGCCGCCGCCATATCCTGCTCCTCGCCACCACGGGTCGTCGGTCGAATTTGTCCCGTTCAGGAGCGGCACTGTCGGAGACGACACCGACGGAGACCCCCCGAAGAAGGACGCCGCCTCCCGGGGCACCTTCGCTCCGGCTGGCGGTGGATCCTGGAACTGCAGCCCGTGATCGGAAGGTCGCAATTCTCTCGATTCCGATTGAGTAACATCTGTGGAGAAGAGGACGCATAGAGCTAGAAGGGCGTATATTCCTCGAGAGCACGCCATCTCTATCTCTCTCTCACTCTCTCTCTCTCTCTCGAAAATTATAGATGGAGTCTTGGAATTTAGCCTGTTTCTCTCTACTGTGAGCATTTGATTCAACTCTATAAAAAAGATTTAATGTTAAATCATCTTTATTTATAAGCAATCAATGTTAAATTTAGTAATAAGTTTTATTCACGCTCCCAGAACAAGAAAAAAATTACGGATTTTCCGTTGCTTGTATTTCTCTATTATTATAGTGATCTTCGTGGAGTAAAAACTTTTTTTTTTTTTGGTTGTGGTCGTGAGAGTAATTCCTATCGTCTTGACCTGTGTCCATTGCGACGGATAAATTCCTTAGATGATGCCAGAAAAATGCAACGTAAATCGGAGGATTCGAACTTGAAACACATGGGTGGGGTCGAAGCTGCACTACTAATTGTGCCGCACCACATGGGGCTGGGGGTAAAAAGTCAAAGTAAAGTAAGAAGGGAGATGCTTTTGGCCAAAAGACAACGAGGAAAGTAGCGAATGTATTGAGGGATTTTATTAAAATTTGCTTGCTAAGTAATGTGCCAAGTTTTAATTGGTTTATGAAGCAAACGAGACCCGTGAATTGAACTTCTTTAGTACCAAATAGGTCCGGCCAAAAATAAATAAATACCTAATAGAAAATTGTCATGAAATTAAGGCTTGGTTTGCTTCACAAAAGACATATTTCGAGAAAATATTTTCCTTCTTTTTTGATGTTCCATTTGCTTAAAAGAATTAGGTAATGGAAAATATTTTCCTATTTAACAGAGGACCTATGCTTATATTCAAGAAAATAATTTTCTCTTTGAAAAATCTGAAAATATTTTTCAAAGTATGATTAGGTATCAGCACTTGACTTAAAGCTTTATATTTAAACACAAGAACCCCAAACCTAGTTCCTGAGTCCCTAGCATTCAAGACCAGGTCTTCAGCCTTTGACTCCGAGTCCATCGGGCCCCCAACACTCACGCTCGAGTCCATCCAGATTTGGCCCAAAGCCCTAATGCCCGTGCTCGATGCCTTGGCACTCGAATTCCATAAAGGCAATGCTCAAGTCCCCAATACTCAATCTCTAGACCCCAACACTTAGGCTCGGGTCCATTAAGGTCATATGCAGGTCCTCAGAAGTCTGGGCCTTAGTTAATGAAATGTTTGTTAAAAAAAGTCGAATTTTTATTTTTAAAATTCTTCTCTCCTTTATTTATTTATTTTTCCTCTCTTCCTTTTGCTTTTTCCTTCTTCTTTGATCGGTCACCTAGGCCAAGGCGACCATTAGCAATTGACCATAGGTGAGAGACGAGCTTGCCTAGCTCTTGCTAGCCTTGTGCGAGCCCATCCCTCATCTATGACAGATAGCAAGAAGGAAAAAGAAAAAAGAAAAAAATAATTAAAAAATTCGAGTATTTTGATACTTTTCCCCAAGAAAATATATCATATGGCATGTTGCAGAGGCAAGTGATTGAACAACAAAATAGATAGAATAAGAAAATAAATCAGATATTAAATTTATGTAATTCGATCGTAATGAATCCTACTTTTTTTTTTTTTTTGAAGTTTGTGATATTACACTTGTTAATTAAACGAGGCCATCTCTTTCGAGTTTTGATCCTAGGAACAATAACTTGCCTTCAAATAGGCTCATCTTAAGTGGATCCTACTTTTCTTCCTTTTTGGTTCTCTAAGGCGGCAGGTGACAGTACCCCCTGGCTAACTAAGAAAAGCAAGTGCCAGTTATTAATGAACCGATTTCCACTTCTCTTGAATAAAAAGGATAATCTTTTGATTCAACTATTCTCCATAAATACACATATGTTACATTATCCACATATATCTAGTGAGATTCTATTCTTGAAATCATAAGTGCGCCTCTTAGTGAGTGTGATCTGAACAGTGATCGCTCGCCTCAAATTAAATGCTTCATGGTATGACCAATTAGTAGGGGCTTTTAGCATCATTCTCAAACAAGTAGGAAACACAAAAACCTATCGAAATTGCACCAAAAACACTTATCAAGTAATCATCTAAAGTAATTTTACAAAATTTCGATTATTTCAAATTAAATAAACATTAGTTGGAGCATGAGATTTTTCGAGTTTCTCTTTCTTTTGCCCCTGACTGTCGAGGTTTTTTGTCTGAATGTGGAAAAACGCGAGACTTTTATAACCAATCAGCGGCGGGGTGTGCTTGTCCTTTTGTGATTGAACCGAAGTCAACGGTTCCTTCCTTTTTTTTTTTTTTTTTTTTTGGTTTGTAACTGTTCCTTCCTTCACGGGTTGAAAGATGAGGAGTTGGTGGTTCAATCCACTCATTCCGCATGATGAATTTTCCACTCCCCAATCATCGCGATGACGTGGTCAAAAGAGAATTCCTTACCAATTTGGTGGAAAAAGTTAGAAACCCTACTGAATTTTTCTCTTCGGAAGCCAAAATTTTGCATCACCATCTTTTGCATCTTTCATTTCCAAAACTTCTTTGCATCCCCAGCCCCACTACAACAAATAAAAAGGGTCTTTATATATCACATCACTATTTATTTCCCCTAAAGTAACCTTGTTGCAAACTTTTACTATCCAAATCCTGACTCGACCTCCCCACATGAGACGCCCAAATGCCGCCGGACGCAAGACATCATCACCTCCCTCTCTCTCATGCAGAGATGGACGATCCCCAACAAATGTTTAAAAAGTTGTCACTATCTAGGTTGAAATTTGTAAGCCACGATAGAAGCTGGGTGGGTGACGAAAATATTTAAGATTTGTGTGGGTCATTAGGCTATTGTTTCTGGGGGATCTGGGCATTAGAGTTTTTGACTTGTGTTAGTAACCCCAATTTTGAACATTTTGCACGAATTGGTAGAATTTGAACGTGCAACTTTTTAATTCCTGGGTTATAATCTTTTATTAACGCCTTAATCAACGGTATACAATTGAGGGGATTGAATTTCTTTCTAAATTTCTAGGAATAAGTGCACTGCAAGTACTGAAACTTATTACAAAAATACAATTGAATTCTAAAACTAAAAAAAAAAAAAGTGCAATAAAATTACAAACTTATCAAATTGGTGCAACTGTCTTTTCCATTAACTTCATCAAATTTGTCATAATGGAAGATGCTAACGTTTTTTTTTTTACTCTTACATGGTGTTGATATGACTAAAATAAGAAAGATAATGTAAAATATGTATTTTACATAGAGACAAAAAAAGTTAAAAAAAAAAAAAAATCAAGGGCAAGGACCCTCGCCACTGCCGTCCTATTATTGCCAGAAAGTGTTGGTGGGTTTGGGCGAGGATTGCAGCCATCCACCCAAATCAAGCGGCCCTCGAGCGGATCGTGGTGAGGGCGCCTTGCATTGGCCAATCGTGGCCTGCGGTCTCACCGAGGGCCATTCGATCTAAGTGGAGGGCTGTGGCCCTCGCTTACAGGCTTACAGCCAAGGCCTTGACATAAATCTTTTGCATTTATGTCGATCAATCAATCCAAAATTTTTACTGGAAGGGACTGATATAGATGCTAACCGTCCTAAGTGGTATGACTTGTATTGATATGGACAAATTTTTTTATTAATTTTCTTTTTCTTCATTGTGACCGGTGAGGATCATGATCATCGCTAGCCAATGGCAAGGCCCACTAAACTTTTTGAATTTGGCGAGGGCGGCCCTTGCCTGATCACAATCACGAGGAACAAAAGAGTTTCTTTTTTTGTGCTAGAATATGTGAATTTTATTGACCTTATGGTATCTTCGTTTCTTTTTGCTTTCCTTGAAGAATGACTTACTTTTGGATAAAATTGGTGATGGGCATATAATGAAGACAAAGTTGTTCCCGTCGAATGACTAGCTTAATGTGATTCCCTAAGTTGCACGGATGAGTTGTCCATTAATTTTTATGGGAATATATATTCAATTTGCACAGTTTTTTCCTAAATGGGCTGAAAAAATAGGCCCATTGACTGGGCTCGAACGGCCCAACCTGACTCATTTGTCATCCGTCCATGTTGGTATTCCAAAAATATTTCTTTAACTATGTAATGGAAAAGCGCAACGAATATTTAGACATGCCAAAATATTTTTATATTTCGTATAACCAAACATGCTTGGAAAGTCATAACTTATATATAGGGCTACGTAGAAAAAAATTGATCACATAAACCTGATAAGCATATTGACTTTTCGGTAGTATAATCATTTTGAAAACAAAGCTAAGTTACATGTATCCACACGGAATCTTGATCAATAGAATGAATTTTAGTAAAAAACTTTAGAATATAATATCGTTCCAATTCCAACCGAATGGGTCCTCTGTCATTTTGGAAACAAAGTACGATACCATCAGCTCGTGGGATGTACGCACTCACATCAATCGGAATTGTAGTTTAATGATTAATTTAGATGGATTTGTCGAATGTTATTCATTGCAGGCAAGGGATAATCATATGTCACTCGGTTCAACTTCATGGTCTTGAGTCAACTAAACATCTGGAAATGAACACCAAAACTACGAACTACCAAGCCACATTTCTCCAAACTTAGGCATCAACATGGACATAATTGACATATTGACCCCACCTATGAAAATCACAGAGGAAAGAAAATTCATAAACGGAACCTACATCCAAGGACATCTGTCGAGTACTGGAATGCAAGACAACCGTTGAACTTAGAAACCAATATCACATAATGTAATCCTTAATTTGAGAAATCGTAACATATTTGCCAAGAAAATTGGATAAAGAAGCTTCCCTAGGGAGTCTTGTTCAGAAGTAAGGTCAGTAAAGTGTCTTAAGCAACAGGTGATCAGCCCAAAAGAAAGTCGTCTATATTTACAGATCTGATATTGTTCACTCTGTGGTAATTCTGATACGATTGAAATATTTCAAGTAGGTAATCAACCCGAAAAAGAGCCATTTGGTATCATTTTGTATGACTGAGACTTTGAAGAAGGTAATAAAACCTACAAAGTGCCCTATTTATATCTTTGTGGGTGAAATGTGCGTGTGCTTGCACCTACACACGTCTCTAAGTAGTATATATCACTTTCCTGAAGAGTAACAGAACCATCTTTCCCAAAAAATCTTCCACTGGAAACTACAAAAGAAAAAGAAAATAGTTGTTATTGGCAATAAGAGAAAGCAAAGACTATACCAGAGGTGAAGCATATAATAGTAGTATCATCACAAGCCCAGACATAGTAAGTAGTCTGGAGATTACACTTGACCAGCACTACTTAAGGATATCATAAGGCTATTGAGCTCTCGTTTTGAGTTTAAAATACATCACATTTTTCGGTACTTGCCAATGTTGGCATAACAAAGCGTTTTGATACTAAGTTCTATTTGTAGCCTCCTAGAGAATTATCTATACTTTAGAACACCTAAGAATACATTAAATAGATTCCACGGAGGATGTCAGGAATCAAAATTGGGACAAATCATCAAGTTTTAGAATTAATTTAATTTAAATAATAGGACATTATACACGTGATATATGATTAAAGCACATGAAATGATTCTTTTTAGTTGATATATATTTTTCAATTCAAAAAGAAGAAAAATCATGTGAATATAATTTTTTGGCTGGCGAGTTGAAAAATAAAGTTTTGATGAATCATTCACTCTTTCCAAAAAAGAAGAAGAAGAAGGAATAACTCCCATTACTATGAGCATTGAGATCAAATGAACAATTCTTTCCCTTTATTTTCAAAATCTAACGTAAATTTACCACGCTCATCATTCATGAATCTATCTATTAGAGAATGAATATGCAAACTTTTCTTAGACATTTCTAATTTTACTCAATGGAGTATCTCAATAAATCCTGGACAATTTGAATGTTATGAGTTCGCGAAACACCATTGTTCTCTAACTATCATATTCTGGAGAATTTAAAAAATAAAGATAGGCGATAAGGAAAAATTCAATCATTTATACTCTGATTCTTTCAAGTGTAAAATAACATAAGCGAAATAGATGTGCTCACATGGTACAAGTAAATTTATTTACAATTGCCTTTATTTCGCTTGATTTACAAATAATATTGAATAAATAATTAATGTTGAATTTAACAAGAGAAATGAGCGTGCTTATGCATTTGTTCTACGTAAAATTTCGTGATAAAGAAAAATACTTTCTATGAAATTATTCTCAATTACAATGGATTATTTTTATTTGTTTGGTAATATGCTAAAAACTGTTCTTGTAAATATTTTCGGGTGTTTGGATCTCATTTGTAGTGACGGATACTGAAAGAAGGCAAAGATGCGAGTCTTTGTTAGGAGACTTGTTATACTTAGGAATAACGGGGGTTTATTTGTTTCCTTGGGCTCGCTTTCTTTGCCATTTTCAAGAAATGTGAACGATGAGTAGCTTTCTTGAAGTCCGAAGTCGTTGTAGGATGAGAAAAATTAATGTTACCTATCATGCAACTGCAACGTACAAAATGATAAAAATTCGTAGTATTATTGATCCGGCCTTTCTTTTCATTTGCTAGTGTCAACTATGGGCATGCAGGATCTGCATCCAATAACTCCTCCAAGTTCTCTCTTCTTTTTATTTTATTATTATTATTATTATTATTTTTTATTTTTTTTTGTGGAAAATATGAAGTACAAAACTAAGAATAAGTAATGTCTAAAGTCTACAATCCCAACTTTATTGCCAAGCAAAACATGTTCAAGTCTTATAGGAGTATGAATAGATTAAAAAAAATGCCTAGAAAAAATCGAGAATAGATAATACTGTATTTCCTAATATCCAAAGTAAAATTTTAAGAAAATATAAAAATATAAGTTCATGCCATTAGGCCTTCACACCAGTGGGCCATTGCACTCAATGGCGAACACGTGGCACACGTTAGCAAGGACTTGTTGGAGGTATAGAAATATTAATTATTGCCTCCGGAGAATGGAAGGAAACGTGAGTTAATGTTTGAATTGTCATATAAAAAATACAAGCATTGAAATTTCAATAAAAATATGAAAAGAACAATAAATAATTAATTAAACTATATTACACCGATCGAAGTTGATACTCCTATCGACAAATTTTAAAATCTTATACTCGATCAACGTTACGAAGGTAATATATTGAGGAAAGATGCTTGCGTAAGCGAAGAACGAAATGCTTTAGGGAATGTGTTGTAACCACGCTATGTTAAAAAAATAAAATTATCATTTAACGATAATTTATTTTCACAAAAATGAATAATTAAAAAAAAATATAAAAATATTCACTTATATCACTTGAAATAATTTGTTAATAAAAAATATTTTCATCATCGACAATTCATATCTAAGCATTTTCGTGGACAAATGAAAATATTTTTCATTCATTCATTTTTATAAGTGATACCAACTATCGTTTTTTGGAAATGTTATTCAAATCAATCATTTTTTTCGTATTTATTTCACGGAAAGCTAAAGATTAATGATTATTCATATTATTTACGAAAATGAATAATTGAAAAATATTTTCATCTTCCACGAAAGTAGGCAAGCATAAAATGTCGTCGATAATGAAAATATTTTCCATTAATTGATTTTTTAAGTGATAAATGAATTATTTTTTGGGAAAATATTTTTCAAATCTCGAATTTTCTGTAAAATAAACGTACCATTAGTCATTAAGTGCATTTGATAATCTTCAGAAACACAAAGCTTTATTAATTTATTTGAGTAACTTGATTTGTTCATAAGAAAATGAGAGTTCTTTTGAAATGAAGGTGGTGCATGGGTTCTAATAGTGGCTATGGCCTGGTGGTTTCGACAAGGCAGAGTTGCTGCCGTGCCTAGAAAGTGCGAACACCGGTGTGGGGACGTAATCGTACCTTATTTGTAGAGGTGGCAACATGGGTCATAGACCCATATATAGACCCATATATGACCCATTTTGAATGGGTCATATATGGGTCACTTGCTTTTTGAAGAAGTTAGTTAAATGGGTTTAACAACTAAAGACTTAAGATATTTGGGTTTTAAGTGAGTTGAATTTAGAACTCATTTTCACCCAAAACCTCACAATCTCTCTCTTCTCTCTTTAACTTTACAAAATTATTTTTTTTATAAAAACCGAAATTATAATTAGTTTTTATTTTTTATTTCCTTTTTTTTTTCTTTCTTCTTCCTCCGATCGTCTGCACGGCGATGGCTGGCAATTGGCCAGGCGAGCCTTGAGCTCGCCGGCGTCAGGCAAGCTCGAGCTCATCGGATCTGGCGAGGCTTTTTGAGCCTCGTCAATCTAGCGAGACTCGAACTCGCCGGCATCGGGTGAGGCTCGACCTTCGCCAAATCCGGCGAGGGGCGAGCTCAAGCTTGCCTGACGCCAACAAGCCTCGCCGGATCCGGTGAGGGCGAGCTCGAGGATTCGCCCGACGCCTGGCGAGCCTTGAGATGGTTGGATCTCGGCGAGGTGGAGGCCTTGCTGGCGTTAGCGGCCGGGTGAGCTCGAGGCTCACTTGTGGCTGACCAAAGAAGAAGAAGAACAAAAAGAAAAAAAGGAAAAGAAAAAAAAAAAAATATTAAAAAAATAAAAAAATAATTAAAAATTTAATTTTAAAAAATAAAAATAATTAAAATTCGATTTTTTAAATGGGTTGGGTATGGGTCGGGTATGGGTCGAAAAATTTACATTAAGTATAAATGGGTCATAAATGGGTTAATGGGTTAATTTGGGTCGGACCATTAATGGCCCGATCCAAACCCGACTCGACCCGCCCGTTTGACACCTCTACTTATTTGTTGGGGCTCGAAACCAATCGTGCGAGGTCCACGTCTTTTGCTTAGTTGCACCCACATCAAAGGGAGCGGTATTCAACTACTGTTGGCGGATCTTATGATACGCAAAATCTCGGTCGGGGACTCGACCATGGTCGTTAGCCTCCCCGAAGCATACAAGTGCTACGATCATAATGGCACGCTAGCAACAAAAAAAAAAAAAAAAAAAAAAAAAAAAAAAAAAAAAAAATAGTCCTCTGGCCATCGATCTATCTCCAAATCCTCGGTAGAGGTTTTTGGAAACACAGAACAAGCTCAACGATGTTGGCAGCGATAACATCGCGATCGTGGCCAACACAAAAGGGACATTTGGGAGTGGTTGTTGTTAGATGCAAAACATGCGAACCCATGATTTCCATAATTAGAACAAGAGCATAGATAATTGAGTAGAAAGATTAGCATACTTGTTTTGGAATCCATCATTCTTGATGCAGAAACGAAAAAGCGATGATCCACACACAAGTTCTTCTCATCTATTACCCTCTGTATCACTGGCTTAATGAGACGGCCTCCTCACTCTTTAACGTTAGGTAAACACTAATTTTGTAAGGATACTTGTGAAAATTAGAGTTAAATGAGACATTTGAGCACTATTTACAGAGTTTCGAATCAAACCCTTTCATTACAGGCCAGGCTCAACTCGGTCCACACTAGCCAGCCCCATATTAGATTAATTAAGAAACATTCTATCTCACTTTAAACCAATCAGCGCCGTGAAACGGTAAATTATAATATCAATTAATGTAACTCACATTTGGAAAACTCTTACATTCTCCCACTTGGGCTATATTAATTGAAATTGTACTATATGTGCACATATTGGTCTAAAGATGATTATTAATAGTCAATCTTATCCTATAAAGTCTCAAACATCGAATCATGGCGGTAACTGCATGTATACACACAAAGCTTTTCATGATCACGAGTGCTTTCGAATTTATTGATATAGATTCAATATAGTAGTGTGGCAAATGGATAACAACTTTCATAGAAAGATCCCATTTGTTAATCACCATTCTTTTACTTTAAGTGTTACAAAAAACTTGTGTCACCAGAGAATGTTTTTATGATTCCAATGAACCCACATATGCCTTGTCTTTATAGTTAACTTTTTTTTATGTATAACAAGACATATGCACAAGACTAATAACCATATGCTGCTAGCCTTCACTCAAGGTTTATACAATACCTTGAAACTTTTATGAATATCTATTCAACATAATAACAACACATTCAAAAATATTTTATTGAATGCAAAAGTTGATACATATCAAACTATTACTAAATATAATTAACACAAATATGAACTTTATTAGAGTTAAACTGAAATAACTCTCACTAAACAACAACAGCTAATGATGCTCCTAAGCCCATATTAATGACATGTTGTTCAAGAACAAAAGAAGGAAGTTTTTTAGCTTGTGGATCTGCAACCATATCATATGTGAAAATATGTTATATTATAACATCACATTTCTGTACCATTTCTTTATGGTCAAAAAATTGATTGCCATATATTTAGACCCTTTGAGACCTCTGTTGTTAATAAATAATATTATAAATTTATTGTCTCAATACAACCGTATGGGTCAATCCATAAAGTTAATACGATCAACCCCTTAATGAGATTCCGGAATCTAATAGCCCAAGTAACAGCCCAAAAGAATATTACAAACTCTGCTTACATAGTAAAACATGACATAGAGCTTTATTTACTACAATAGTATTCAATTATTGATCTTATGTCATCTTAATAGCAAAAAAAGTTTACATTTAAATATCCTACTAGCTGCAAGACTTGAACATGTATGTAATTAAGCATATAACACAAATCAGCATATAACTGTAAGACACAAGGTACACCTTTAATTAGTTTTTCTCAATATCTAAATAAGGACAATGTAATGGATTCGGTTCATCACCCTTAATGATAGGAGCAATTCCTGGCTTGCAATGATGTATATTGAATATTTCCAAACTACGATCAGCAAATGTCCTCTAAGATAAATCTAATTAAAATCCAATATATATTGCGAGAACAATCCCTACAGACCTCAAATAAAGGACAAAAGATACCTTAAGATTACTACTTGTAAGCAAAATATCATGTATATAGAATATGAGAAAAAATAAATTTCCTCCCATTGACCTTGCAAGTATATATGTACTAAATTACTTTGTTTCCAATTGAACAAAATAACAACATTATGAAACTTTAATAATATTGTATGAAAACTTGCTTAAAATTATGAATAAGACTTTTCAGTCTACACACAAGTTAACTTGAATTATTTGCTGCAAAATCCTCCGGTTGCACTATATATATTTTGTTATTGACGTGTTCATTTAAAAAGATAGTATCTATTTAGCGTAACTCCATATAAAAAAAGAGCTACAATGCCATGTTCACTCTGAAAGAATCTTTAAAAAAATACTACAAAGAAATATTTATTTATTCATTATTAACTGTCCACCCCTTTTTCAGAGTGAATACTTCGGCTGCCAGTTTAGCTTTAAACTCCACAATCTTTCTTTGAAATCCTTTAAGTTTTGTACATCTATTTGCAACTAATGAGCTTATGATCTTTAGGCAAATCAGAATGTTTCCAAACACTATAATATTTCATAGATTGCATATAATCTCTTATGGCATCTAATCACATACTTGATTGAGAAGAAGAAACAACATTTATATAAGTCGCTAAATCAACAATGTAGTAGATATTGTGGTCATGCTCTCACAGATAGACTATATAGTCTGATGGTATAATTGATCGTCTTTTCCTAACAGATCTCTTGATACAACCACTTCATTTTGCACTCAAGAATAATACCTTGAACCTCAATAAGTTTAGGCTATGGTATATGAGATTCCTCAATTGTTTGTATAGGCAAAGACAGAGACATAATTTTAAGCCATTAAGGCTTCCATCATTTGCTTAGCAGTGCAATCAATTGGCAAACCATTTTTCAGGAACACTTGATGGACAGTAAGCAAATTTTATTGCTCTTTTCCTAAGTAGCAAATCCTATTTCCACTACTTAAAATTTAAACCAGTGAAAACCTTAATAATAGTGGAGTTATTAATTACAGATAAGGTGACTAAAATAACAAGTAATGCATGTAATTAATGTCATATGAGCACTCTGTAACTTGACATACAAGTATACATCCAGAGAGTTATATGCAAAATCATATAAATACAATTGGGCAGAATACATGACGTGCAGTTGTACACTCATTACATGATAACGGTTATGAGAATATATTCTAACTTTTGTAAATTCATAACCTTTGGGCATATGAACCACTCGGATTAGTCACTTCTCTACATGTATCCCTCTATGAACTAATACACAATCACCTCCTTTGGAAATATGACCACGTATTAGACCAGGAGACATCACAATCATTATACGAGATCGATATTTCTCAAACTCAATTAAGTATACCACTTTGGCAGTCACAACTCAATTAAATCTTGAAACTTTCTCATACTGGGGATATAAACCTTACTTATCACATACACCATATAAATGTAATTTTAACTTTAGTGATAGGGGTAACATATCACTGAAATCACACATCATGCTAATTACATCACTTTATTCATTAATAAAGTTAAACTTTATATATATTTTAATGAATCATACTTTTATAATATTTATATGATAACACTCCTATAAACTAACACTTGTATTTCCAAAATTACAGAAAAACACATGAAAGATATGCGAAAATATACCACAAATACACATATTTAGGGTTTCTTATGTATTTTCACATTCATAAAATCATCAAACATATAAAATAAATACACCACAATATAGAGAATGATTATACGAACCTATAGCCGCTAGCCACGCGCCGATTGGACTCTCCACGCGCCCGCATGTGCCACCTGAGTGTGCGGTGTGTGGAGCTCATGCGCAGGCGTACAAACCGATCAAAACCGGTCTGACCGCTAGCGGTCTGATCGATTCTCGGCTCGACCGTCCGGTTCGATTGGTTGACCGGTCCGGTCCACGGTCGATCGGGTGGGTCGGGTCAACGGGTCACGGGTCGGGTCGAGCCCCTGGTCGCTGATGTCAGCCTCTGCGTGTGCGTCGCACACGAGAGCGTTGCCTTGCGAGTGGGACCACGTGAGGGCGTGTGGGGCGCGTGCTTGACGCCTTGGCCGCACGTGGGGCCGCGTGGGGCCTCCCTCGGCGACATGCCGCCCATGGTCTTGCTCGTCTCAACGAGCCCAGTCCGAATTTATAATTTAATTTGATTTTTTATTGAACAAAAAATCACAAAAATAGGGCAAAAATTCTATGCATGAGTTCTAGGTTATGGTTGCTTTGATACCACATGATAGATGCAAAATGTGCAAACCCATGATCTCCATAACTAGAACAAGAGCACAAATAATTAAGTAAAAAGATTAACACACCAGTTTTGAAATCCATCGTTCTTGATGCATAAGTGGAAATCTGAATGTAGAAAAGTTTGTCTTGCACTATTTCAAATTGTGAGTTGATGAAATTGAGTCCATAAATGTTCTGTTTGGTCTCAAATCCTTTATGAAAGATAAAATACATATTGTATGTGTTCAATTGATGCATGATTTGTAAAGTGTTGATATTGTCTAGTATGTTAATTGCATGAGTTAATGTGAAAATGTGCTACAGTAACAAATAACATAGACATGTATGTACTATTTTTTTTCCATAACTCATGCGATTTCATCTAGGTCTTGGACTTTTTATGAAAAATATTCCTCATTACATAATTTATATGTGAGATTTTTCGCTAGATTTTTGCAAGTCTTTAGATAATCAAAATCGTGCTCGCTCTATGATGTTGAGATTAGAACGAAACCTTACCGTATATGCATCTTGCCATGCTTGTTTGAGTCATCTAGAAATCAAATCTTGCTATTATGCATTCTTAACAATTGAATCGCATGTTGCAAGGTTTGCGTACATGTTTAGGTCATGTCATTTGAGCATCATCTTGCATCTTAAATTTGTTTCACAAAAGTGTTAATCACACTTGAGATTCCCAAGCATATCATTAAGAATCTTGAATCATTTCATAATGTTATTTAAATTATATGACGTTTTGCATTTTGACTTAGGATTAAATGATTATCCAAATTTTCCGTCACATCCAATCCTAAGTCCCGTGTGATTTTTTCATGCCTTTTGTACATTATTTGAATGATTTTGAGATTTACTAATGCATACTGGTGTTTTTTTTTTCTTAGTTATTGACACACACACCTTTAGAAATCTTGATCTTAGGGTACTAAATTGACTTAGTTTGGACTCAAGCCCTTTTCAGAAGTCATAAGGCACACTAGAGGTTTCCAATGTCACTGATTTTACAAAGATCGCTCATCGTTTGGATCACTTTCTATTTTTTTTTTTCAAAACTAAATCAGAATCTGGACATGGGATCAAATTCGGACCCCTGTTCTAATCCATGGTTGGACAGACCTTTGACATTTTTGTTCTATTTTTCTATGAGGATCTTGCACTTTTCCTTTGAATGAAACTTGTTTGTCAACATGTTGGCTATGTTTTGTGAAAATATGGTGATTTTTAGACCTATTTTGATAGGAAAAATCTTGTAAAAATGACTAAATATCCTGCTGTTTTGACAATTTTCTAACATATTGTTGCTTGTTATTTGATTTTTGTAAAATCATATGTAGCTCTTTAGGAAAACTTTCTTCAAGAAAGTTGTTTGTTATTCTGTTGCGCATGTTAGGGAATTTTTCATCATCAAATTGTTATTAGGCATTGCCCAATTTTGTTGTTTTTATATGCTTGTCCTGAAATTTCCTAACATAAGCTGGATTGTGATCGTTTAGGTAAACTTCTTAGATTAGTTTGTGCAAGAACTTAGGTCATTCCATATTCATAAAATTTGCTTTAATTACCTCGATATTCATTGTTAAATGATCTTCGATGAGTCTTCTTTTCAAATCAAATTTAAAAATACTTTGGTACATATGATTTTTTTTTTTTAAACAATTTATTAAGAAATTCTTTTCTAACGCTCGATTTGGCTTAAGGAAGAGTCATGGTTTGGACCATATTCAAAATACTTACGATGCTTGTGAATGCATTTATGCGAGTCCCGAGCTAGCCTTAGCAATTGAATGTGTTCCATAACCTAGATATTCCTAATCCAAAATATTTTCAAAATTTTTCTTAAATTCTAATTGACATTGTGAAAGTCACAGTTTGGATTGTATACAAAATGTCTATGATGCTTGTGAGTGCATTTATGTGAGTCACGGGCTAGTCTTGACAATTGAATGTCTTTCATGGCCGAGACATCACTTTGTCTCAAAACTTTTTTTGGATGATTTCGAAACATTATATGTACCCTCCATGCATACAAACACGTTATTCATTTAGTAATGCCTATGTTTGTGATTGGTGCATTTTTTTGGTAATAAGTGATCCCCCGACGGCTTAATCATTTATTTGATTGATTGAGAAATAAGGTCTAAAAGACTTGCATGCATGTTTAATTCCTGCAATACATGTGATTTTTAGATATATGATAGGGTTGATGTATGATATCGAGGGAAAACCGTGGGATCACATAGATCGCTAGGTTAGGAGACTTATAAGTGTTATTGGCCATGTGATAACACGAATTAATAATGGTTGTAAGTCATAAAATGAATCGGGTAAGTGTCTTAGAGTGACCTACATATTAATTACAAATACTGACCCCGAGGCCAAAATCTTCTTTTTGCATTGAATTTTTTTCGAAAGATTGATTTTAGTACGATGTTATGCTTTTGATTGTTTTGACATGTATGCTTGTTTCTTTCCACTGTATGTACCTAGTTATAGATTTCCTAGACTAGATCTAGATTAGGACTTTAAAGATGGAGAGGACATGAAGACGGTGAAAGTCGATGTCCATTCTGACCATTATTCTGTATCATTCATCCTTGACATATGTCTCGAATTCTCATCGTTTATATAAAAACCTAATGAGTTGCGGGTTCTTTTTGTTCTTATCCTTTTCAATTGTGTTTTCCTTTTATATTTTCTAGGATTACATGGTCGTTTTCCTTGATTGTTTACTTTATGTATCGTAATTTTCAATTCAATTGGATGTTTCCTTTTCAGTTTTTTTAGAAATAGATTAGCATGAAAACGACCAACCATGCATGATCGCTTAGTTTAGAGCTAACGATCTTGAAAATGTAAGAAGAAATACATGGATATGTTAGGTAAACATAATATACTGTTTAGGTACCAAAATTGCGCTAATAAAAATATTGGTGTAACCCAAGTCTCCGAATCTAGATATTTGATTGTGTAGAAATTGAGGAAACACTCCCAACCATTGATTGGGTTTCCAGGCAACCCCCAAAAATGATGTTAGTGGCTAAACAACTAGACTGTATAAATGAACCTGTCACGCAGGGTACGGGTCCAATAGAACTTACCATGGTTTAGCATACCTGCATGTGGAAAATTCCTAATGGATGAAGTGACGCCATTCTTAGGAAGGAGTACTAGAGGGAGGGCTACTATGGTAAAGGTACCCTTAAATCTGACGTTCACACCCAACCTCTTCTCTCAAGGTGTGTTGCCTGTGTGGGTATGGGTCACGACACTCCACTGTCACGTGGGGTACGAGTTTGGGAAAACTCGCAACTTTGTAAAGGGAACTCACAAGAGGTTCGTTCGGGGGATGAGGTGATGACATCCCTATGCTTGAGAACTGTGAGGAAACTTTTATACTCAAGTACCTATAAATCCAACCTTTTCCCCTTTCATTTTCCTCGCAAGAGGGATTGGATAGCAAAATCGAGTCGCGACAAAACCAAATTAGCAAAATGTGCAAAAAGAAACAACTATTATTTCAACATGATGGACTTTGCATCTAATATAAGAAAAGACGGTTCGAGAGGCCTCTATGATCAAAACCATTTGGTGATAACTTCTATCAAATCATTTTGTTTTGCAATATTGAATTATTAATCGAATGATTAAACATTTAATTTATATGCAGAAAATTTCATCGTAAAGTCTCGCATTCAAAATAAGTCTCGCCAACCACAATGTGGAGAAACTTTACTAAATATGTTTGAATAGGTGAACTACATATGTTTGTCATATTTGTTCAAGTCGAACAGTCCAGATACTTTATTGTACTCATCAAAAGCGTGGGAAGCATAATTTTGAGCATTCATTTAAAAACTATGTCCCTGCAAAAAGAGTGTTAGATCTCAAGAATATCAACCACTACAAATGAATCAATTTCTTATATTTGTTTAGTGTTTCACAGTCCACATGACTCATAACTTGAAAATAACATATGTTTGTGAGAGATCGTGTTGAATAGAAAGGTTGAATTTGCAAACTAAGATCACAATTTAAAAAAACACAGGTCCATCATGCAAAATTTGCGTTCTTACCTCAAAGAACACGTTGGTGGAATTTCAGAAAATTTGCTTCATTAAAAAGACATGCTATTGTCCACCTTCGAGAGGCACACCAAAACAAGACATCTTTTTCATGGTACTTCATACGAAAGTGGCTGTTATTAAAGAGATTTAGGCATAGCTCGCATAAAGTCTCTTGTTCATATAATTGCTACTTTAGATTTCCCACAAAAGCAGGGGGTTATAGTTATTGGGTTTAGGATTAGTGTGTTAACACAGAGCAAATTGAATAATTAGCGTTTATCAATTGATCTACCTTTGTCTTTTAATTCTATCTACCATAAATCAAAATAATAGTTTGTATATAAAGATCTAAATACGATGTCAAGTTTGTATATATGGTCAATTCATTTGAAACTGATTTATTTCACAGGCAAAGTAAAAAAGTCTCTATTCACGATTTTAATCATTTTAAACTGAGTTTCAAAATTTCTATGATAGATTGCAACATGATAATGCGAATCAGACTTCTAATAAAAGAAAGCCTCCACAGTCGGATGGAGCAATTATTGAAGCTCGAATCATAGAGATATGAGTCAGCCATGTAAATTGTTGCTTTGCTTTCCAGGTCAAGACCAGCGTCATGATTGGACGGACGATCTTGTCAGGGATTCCTCCCTAAAGAGGGAAGATAATGGATGTCTTGGGCCCACCATTTGGAATACGGTGCTGCTTTAGTCAATTGCATCTGCTGGTTGGACAAGGAATGGCACTGAACGCATCTTTGTTTCAAGCTAAAGGAGCAAAGGAAGTTGCCCTTCCTTAGAGAGTTAAAATCAAGAGGCAATAATGATAGAAATTCTCCTTTGATTTTTCTAATGTTATTTGGTTGGAATCAGGTGTGGCTGGTAAATGATAAAAACAAAAATCAATGGGTCCGACTTTTTTTAGTTTTTATTGACTACTACTGCAAAGTATGCCACACAACTATCATTGCAGATTCCCCAAGTTCCATGAGTTTTCTTGAAATACTAGGCCACGCCAAAGCTTGACAAGATGTAAAACCACTCATTGCACTTGGGCGACTCTCGTTTTTTGAATTTTTCAAAACTATTATTATTTTGTATTGATTAAGGTTTTTGATGAAAAAATGTAACACCACATGTGATGCTAAAATGGCAATAAACTGCAAATTAATGCCATATTATGAGCACTTTCGTCAATTTTTCAAATAGATGGCCAAATACAAGTAACAAAAACACACACTTAAAGGACCTAGTCAAAATAAAAACATTATGAGCTTGATTGAACATTGTAAAAAAAGTTCTAATGAGAATAAAACACATACTAGAGACTCTAGTAACTATATACTCATCTGTTGGCACATGAAAAAACATGTCTGTTAATGGCCAAATTTTTATGTAAGTTAAGCATGTTTTATGATGAAAATTATTATTATCATATGTCAGCTACTTTCTTCTTCTTCTTCTTCTTCTTCTTCTATACACAAATGGGAGGCCTGCTTTTTTTTTTTTTTAAACACTAGAATGTCTTTATCTCTGTAATTCGAGATATAAAGAATGACTTCTTTTAGAAACTGATAGTTCCTAAATGAGAAAAGTAATTCTCCACAAAGATAATGGCTGATACTTTCTTCTAGTATAGAGATACATCTATACTATATGAATTCAACATTTTTAGAACTAAAAACATATAAAAGTAGTATATAATTAAATTAAGGAAAAAAAGCCACAAAAACTCCAAATTTTACCAACTGTAACGTATTTACCCTAATTTTTTTTACGCCAAAAAACCTAAAATTATACTCGTGTGACACCAAAAACCGTAAAATTTTGTTTTATAACACTAACAAACACTAAATTTGGTGTCATAGAAAAAAAGTTTGGGGTTTTTGGTATCACAAAAGAAAAGTCTGGGATTTTTAATGTCACAAAACAAGAGTTTGGGATAAATGTGTTACACACTGTACAAATTTAAATTAAATGTGTCACATAGGTATAAGTTTGATATTTTTAGTATCACAAAAAAATTAGGATAAATACGTCACAATCGGCATAATTTAAGGTTTTTTGTGGCTTTTATCCTTAAATTAAATGACAAGACCTCATTGAAATAAAAATGCAAAAATAGGAATATGAATCTGCGGAAATGAGAAAAACGTCATTATTTTCTTTTGGATGCTGCTGTTGTTATAATTCATCATTATTTTTCTCGGTCAAGTTTAAGAAGACCGAGAAAGACACTCTGTGGAGCCCATGTACTCATCTCCTGGACGTCCATGGCGATAGAGAATGGTCGAGTGAGGACCACCTCGCGTAGCAGACATCTCGTCATCGAGAAAGGTCATCCTCCGCATGATCAGGCTGAACCCCACCACGTTTTTTCTGGATGCTCTTTCTTTGGCATTTGTCGTGTTCTTCAAAAGACTTTGAGATGACTTGTGGTTCTTCTTGTAGCGAGAGAGATTCTCGTGTCGCCATCACCTTGCAGTCACCAGGTGTTGGGCCCACTGATTTTAGTGCGGATCCGAGCGGCACTTGCATGAACTAGGTCACAAGATCTCAATGAATTTCAGTTCTTAGATAAGGTCAATCTTATATGAGAATCACATAAATCAACGTCCACGATCAACTAGGCTCATTTATGTACGGAGATTGTATTCTTTTTTTTTTTCCTTGAGTGCAGGGCAGGTCAGTTGGGTCCAAAGCCAATACAAGAGGTTAAGTCCCCCACCCCCGGCCCGCAAAAAAAAAAAAAAAAAAAAAAAATCAAGGTACTTTTTTATATTTAAATTTTGTGTGTAACACGTGTTACTTTAGTTTGGTAAAGAGAGAGGGGTGCAATGGACTTTGTATATAATATAAAAAAAATAACTCGAAAGGACTCTATGATAAAATAAAAATACGAGGATAACTTTCAGCCGAGTTTTTTGTTTTGCAATCTTGAATTATTAGTTGAGTTATCAAGCGTTTAATTTCTATGCAATGAATTTTGTCAAAATGTCTCACATTCATAATCAATCTCACCACAGAGCTTTACTAGATGCATGTAAACACACGAATTGCGTGTGTCTGTGACATTCTTTTAAGTTGAATAGTTCGGATACTTTGAACCGTAAAAAGAAAAAAAAAGTTATTAACTTGTTTTGGACTAAGTGGCAAGAATTTTTGGGTTGTGATAGCAAATGAATTACCCTTTTAAAATAAGATGGTTTTAATGAAAATTAAAATACGATCATTATTCTATTCAAAGTGCCTAAGTACGATCTTCTCCTATTGGTGATCTTAATTACTACATAGTACCACTAATAGTTTAGAAAATTTAGATTGCGCCATCATGTGCTACAATTATATAAATTTTTAAATATTAAGAATGACGACACCAGTTAAGTAACGAAAATGTATATATATATATTAATAATTTTAATACTGATTTTTATTGTTATGCGTGTACCGACTGTGTATAAATCAAATCCTTTTCCATTAGAAGGTGGCATTAATTTTTCAAAACTCAAACACAAAGTTAACTAGAATTCATATGACATGGATTTTGTGATTGACTTGTCACATTATATCCATATGCAACCAATTTATGATATTAACAAGAAAATTTTAGAAAAAAAAGAGTATTCCATCTTTTAGGCATACTTAATCATATTAATCGCTAAACATTGAAGTATTGCATACAAAAGGACATGACTTCCAAGTTCATTGGTTCACAACTTTAAATAGAGGTGATTTTCCAACTAAAACATTGCGGAGCTCACTTATGTGGTCTACATGATCAATGGCTATGATGAATCTAATCTAATAGTCTTTGGTGCATGAAAAAATTTTGCTAGTAAAGAAACACATTTAATAAGTAGTTTTGCTTAAAAACGTAGTTATCCAGAGATTACAAATGTACTTTGGATGCCTATATCAATTACTACAGCATATCATTAGAAAATTCTTGAGATTATCGCAAGATTGTTGCTTTTGATGATTTTAATACATCTTTGTATAACCCTAAATATGATTACAAATACATGTCGAGTCTATCCAAAGAGTACACAATATATGTTAACCATACAAATAAGGTGATTGTTTTTTTTCAAGCACTAGAACATCATTATCTCTGCTATTTGTAATGTGAAAAGTAACAGTCTTTTTAAAAAAAAAAAACAAAACAATGCTTCTCGGATTAAAGAAAATATAATTCTAGGTAGAGATAATCTTAGTTACTTTCTTGGGAATCCCAACATATCTCACGTCTTTACTTTTTCTCTCGCATATTATTGTTTTCTTAGAAAGATTCCATGACGACTCACGAGCCTTCTTCCACTGTCGTCACCAAGTCTTCCCATATTAGGATCGTGCGGTAACCAGGCATCGGGCGTAGAGGTTTTAGTGCGCAACCCAGGCCACACGTACATGAGCCGGATGCACAAAACCCAATGAAATTCAACAGTTAGATGAATTAGTCGCATGTGGAGCCCACGTAAATCAACGTTGGAGATCGACGGGACCCATCAACCTGCAGAGCACGTTGTTAATGTTGGGACGCAGGGTCAGGCCAACTGGAAAGGAAAAGCCTCAAAGGATGATAAAAAAGCTGTTTCCTATGTTTCACTTTTGCCGTGAAACGCATTACTTTACTTTTCCCCTTGATAGAGGTGCGCAATCCATAATATGAAAACGACTGCTCGAAAGAGGAGGACTCAATGAGCGCTTTTGGAAAAGGGAAAAACAAAAAAAAGCTTTCAAAAAGAAAGAGGACTCAATGATCAAAATAGCTTGTTTACAATTTTCCTCGCCTAATCATTTTGTTTTATATTCTTGAATTATTGATTGAATGATAAAACATTTAATTTGAATGCAATATATTCCATTGTAGAGTCTCACATTATGAATAACCTCGCCAACCTTCCTGAATATATGGAGCTTAACTAGACATATGTGAACAGGTGAATTGCACGTATTTGTGACATTTACTTAAGTCGTTTAGTCCATATTCTTTGTAGTAAAAGAAAAGAAAAAAGCAATATTTTGTTTTGAACTATGTTGGAGATTTTCAGGGTTTTGATGGCAAGTCAATTACCATTTAATTTAAGAAGATTCAATCAAAATTAAAATAAAATCATTGTTCTATTCATTGCTTGAGATGGGCTTTCTCCTATAAGCGATCTTAATTACTGTGCATAAGAATTGCTAATAATTTAGAGATTTGGATAAAACTAGCATGCGATACAATTATATGAACTTTCACATATTAAGAAAGGGGCACTTTTATGACACTTATTAAGTAGTTGGACAAAAGAAGATGTACATTGATAATATTTTTATTGTAATAGATGTGATTAATATTTATCAATCAAATCCTTTTCCAAACAGTATACTTCACTCTTGCTCTTAAGAACTCATTAACAATATTTCTTATGTTTATTTAGGGCAACGTCTTAAGTGTCTTTTCCCCCACTGGGTTCTCAAAAAAAAAAAAAAAAAAAAGAAATTCTAATAAGAGCACCACAACTACAAAATTTTCTCTATATAAACAATTTTATAAGCGTGCTTATTTTCCAACTAGATAATTAATTAGTGGAAGAATTGACAAAATATGAGAATAATGGGAATAACGAGAAAGAGAAAATTGAGAGTGTTAGAATTTAAATAATTGACTTATGTTCTTAGATCATGTTAAACTTACCAATTTTCTGAAAAATTTAAATTATTAAAAACCGTGTCAACCATTTATTGATGACAAAATACATCACAAAAAAAAAAACAAAATGTGGCATCATACATTCTTGTAGTCGATTTATTGCTGAAAGCATGAAACCCAACACAAAGCATGCCTTCGGTTAATTATCCAGAAATCAATGATGCATCATCTAGCAAGTATAGTTCACCGTATCATTTTGGAAAAACAGATCATACATCGCCAACACAAAAGAAGTTTCGTATAAGCAGTCTCAGGATCTTTGATTTAAAGATTATTACTATCGATCTTTTAAATCAATGGTATATGCAGTCGTTCTTGCAAAATTTATTTACGCGAGTTGCATATGCTACAATTACTCTATCTTTTTTCCGAATATAGCTTTTGGCAGCTTGCAATTATGTACCTTGACAACAAGGATACCTGTGTAAATAAAATATATTATTGTACATCGTAATAGCATTATTGTTATAGTATAGTTGAAAGGTAAAGCGGAAGGAAATTGCAACAAGCACTTGTAACTAACTCCCACTAAGGATTATCATAAGAGCTCCTCCCAACACATAATATGATGTTCTGTTAGAACTACTGCTAATTTGAGCGGGCTCATCGCTATTGGCTCACCATGCTATAATGAAAGTGCAATCAGGATAATTTTATGTCACGGCACATTCAAATATACTAACAAACATATTAAGATTTCTCAAGGCCAACAAGCAATTAAGAAGTTTTGAGCTTGTGACCAAGGTGGCTAGAGATGTTCGAAACAACCAAAAAGTAAGCTTTACTCGAAATGGTGATAATAAAACCTTGATATGTCTTTCATATATATATATATATATATTATTTTGTCTTGCATTTCTTCATATATGCAATTGGATCCTTCAATTTGTCCTATTGACACAATTAGCACTCCTGCCCTCTATTACTGTACTTAATTTCACCTAATTGTCCATATGAGAATATAATGAGATTTTGTTAACATAAAAGTCCTTGAATATTATAAGAATAACAGTCTATTATGAGTCATAAATTTTTAAAGAAATGAGTCCCGTAATAATTTATAATTATTTGTGAGTTGATTTTTTATCGTCCAAAATAAACTGTTATTCTCGTGGTACAATTAAAACAATCACACAACCATTTCCCAATATAATGGGTTGGGGTGAGCAGCTCATACTTGAATCCCACTCTGTGAACAACAAGGACCAGAAGCACAAACGTCCCAAAAAGGAGAGAGAGTCTGAGAGAGTTTTTTGGAAATGAAGATAGCGCGGCAGCTTCTACTGGTGGCTGTAGTCTGGTGGTTGCGACAAGGCGGCGCTCCCACCGTGGCCGGACATTGTGCACGCAGGTGTGGGAGAGTGCACATACCTTATCCCTTCGGGCTCGAACTCCAGTGTGCGAGGTCCAATGAGTTTTTGCTCAATTGCAGTACCACCGAAGAGAGCGGTGGTCAACTACTGTTGGGGAATTATTCGATACACAAGATCTCAGTCAGCGACTCGACCATGGTCATCAGACTCCCCGAACTAAACGAATGCTACAACAAATCTGACTTGCCAGTAAACGCAATCGATAATCTGACCGTCAGTCTATCTTCATATCAACAGTACAGATTATCGGCCACCCGGAACGTTCTCACAGTCCTCGGTTGTGACACCTTCGTGCTCACGAACGAGCTCCCGGCGGCTGACAAATATTATTTTCCCCGGGGCGGCTGCATCTCCTACTGCAAAGAGTACGTTGACTTGGCGAAGGAGACCGCTTGCTCTGGTATCGGTTGCTGTCAAGCATCCATTCCGAAGCGGCTCAAGGAGCTCCACATTGGAATCGGCTCCTTCAACGATCACGGGAATGTCTCGACATTCAGCCCCTGTGGAGTGGCCTTCGTGGGGGACAAAGAGTTATTCAATATCTCCAGCAGGGGACTCCCGACCAAGAAGGATCTGGGCAAGACGGCGGATCTTGTTCTGGACTGGATGATCGGATGGGACGTCACTTGCGCACAGGCCAAGTTGAACCAGGCGAGCTACGCCTGTGGCAACAACACTCACTGTGACGACTTCGCGGATGGACCGGGTTACCGTTGCTTTTGCAATCATGGATATGAGGGGAATCCCTATGAGGGGTGTCAAGGTAATTAACATATGTGACTCATGCATTGTCACCTCTAAATGAACTGTGTGGATAACTAATTTATGCATTGTTTCCATTTAATGAGGCGCCGTTTGATTTTTGCCACCCTCTCTCTCTCCCTCTCCCTCTCCCTCTCTCCTCCCTCTCAACCTCTACCTCCACTCTCCGGCTTGCATCTCACGACATTGCCACCGCCACATCATTCGCCCACCACCTTAGGTGAGCCTAGGGTCGGCCTTCATGCGCGTCGGACCCCACAGCCGTCTCTCTCTCTACCATACCAAAACACACTCCCGCTCCTCCACGGCAACAGCTACTCCACTTCGGAGATGACAACAAAGTGCCTCCACCACTCCGAGCAACGACTATGACCACTTTCTCTCTCTCCCCGAGTCTGTCTTGTACCTCATCTCAGCATTGACAAGTCCCCCCGAATGTCTCCTCGCAATGAAGGAGATGAGATATGCTTGCTAGTCTCTTCCATTAACGGAGGAGACCATATCTATAAGTCTCCTATGAAGAAGACAAAACTGCTGCAACATTTCATAAAGAGCGACGTGGCAATGATGCGGGCGTGCTGGTGGTGGGGAAGTGGGAGAAAATGTTAGAATACCAGCTCAGATTTCCAATAGTCCAATAAATGAATGCCACGTGTCATCCTTGGGTCCACTGTCAGAAATTTTGAAATTGTCTCTCTCCCGTGTCACAGAACGCTCTCTGCTCTCTCCTTCCCCAGCGACGCTTTGCTCTCTCACTCCCCCTCTCGACTCACGATCTACTCTCTCTCTCCGCCGCCTCTGCCTCGTCCATTGCCTCCACCATCGCCTCCACCATCGCCTCGTCCACCGATCCCCCTCCAGCGACGGCTCCACCAATTAGGTCGTCCGCTGCCCCCCGCGGCCACCCTTAGGTCCAAAAACTAGCCCATGTCCCCGGCCGTCATCACCTGTGACCCTAGGCTCTCTCTCAGCCCTCACATCCTCAAGGTCGCTTGCAGCTTGGATGACGTCGCCTCCCTCCACTGGTCGTCCGCCGTGCCTCAGGTCTAAGAACAAGTCCAAGCCCCCCATTGTCCACAAGCCCAAGCCTTCCGCCCTCTTCACTAAACCTGGTACAGGTACTAAAAAGATCCGATGAGCCCATCGTATTTAGTAGTAGGCATACATATCAGCACACCCACCTCACTTATGCTTGTAAAGATCAATCTTCTCATTCCTAGGTAAATGATATGGAAACAGCAACCCCTCGCCTCGGTCTTGCAACGTGGGCTTCATGCATCACTGCAAAAGCTCGATTTCTGCCAGTTTTGTATGCAGATCGTTTACAAGCTCTTGTGCCCTCAATGCGGTCACGTAAATAGAGTTCGAGGCAGCGATGATCTCCATCGATGGCAAAGAATGACGCCATTTTTTAGCTCGAATTCCACAGGGAGAGAGACAAAGGGTAGGGAAAGGAGATATCTTAAAAAAGAGTGGATATGTGTCACAATACTATGACCAAAACTTGAATGGGATAGCATTGCCCCATCTAATAATCCATGCATCAACTTGTTCAATCTGTTTTTGCCATTAACCAAGATAAAGGTTCATTTTGTCTTCTGCATAATGTAGAGTGCAAGAAGTCTGGTGGTGATCTTCCCCTCATAGTTATTGCAGGTAAGTTCACATATCTCTCCTTATCATTCACCTACTGGTTTATATTCTATCGATTTATTCTTGATTTTACAGTAGGTTTATGTGTTTTAAAGATTATTATATTAGTTGGTGTAATCCCCAATGATACAAGCAATGAACCACAGGCTGCCAGGTGTCCCTATTCAGTCCTAGGCTAAAGCTATTTACATCTTTTCTTTGTTTTTTTCATTTTAGCTTCCCTTCTCGCTCTCTTTTGTTTTCTGTTTCTTCTGAAGCTAACACTTTGAAACTACGGGCGTGGGAGGATACACAGCAGATCTAAAAGAAAATTCCTCCTCAGCCTAAACCTACAACTCTTGGGCCAAAAAGAACAGCTAGGCCTGCAGATCTCACGAGGAAAAAAACCCTAAATTTAAAGCGAAAGTGAGCACAAATTTGGACTAGAAAAAGAAAAAAGAAAATGGAGCATCGGATTAACCAATGACATATGAAGGTGATTGTTGAAGAAGGCAATGCGGTTGAGCTTCCTTAAAATCTGAACTGTGAAAATATTGGCCAAAAAAATAGCACGGGAAGAGCTTAGTGACACTTGAGTCTGATCGATAATTTATTTCGAAACTTTCTCGACTCCCCTTGGGAGTTGCAGAAGTGAAAGTTCGCTCTTGAGCACTAAATGGACACAAAGGCCCACACGAGACAAAAAATATTGGCCCAAAAAGCAGTGAATTGCATTAGTTTTTCTCGGGATATAAAAAGTTATTTTCTCATTTATTTTACGTATTTCAAGCTATTGAAATTAATAGGTATGCGTGTGAAAAACTTGGCGAATCCACCCCATGTACACATTGAAGAAAAATATAAATATTTATAAGTACGTGTATATTTATTTATTTCTTTAATTTTATGACAATAATTTGTTTTAAAAATATGAAATAATAATAAAACCCTAAAAAAATATATTTTCCTTATCAATCTTGCTTTTATAGAAGATGCAAGCTTGGTAAGTTCTCAAGGCAAGTAATGTGGCACAATTATATTTCAAATATTTTATCTTCACATTGTCTCACACTGGCTAATTTGTTAAGATTGGAATTTGTTTGACCATATAAAAGCAATCCCCGAGGCCACTCCTTTCTTGCAAAATTCACCCATGAGGCCATTCCTTTTTATGAAAATAAGAAAAATGTCAAAGTGTCATCTAGAAAGTGGTTCAGACCTTTTTTTTAGAAGGAAACAAAATTCTGTGGCAGTGCCTCGCATGGGATGGCGGCATTTCATTTTAAGGGGTGGGGATGAGGAACGTGATCCTCGTCCCAGCCCCTCCCCGTGCCCGTCCCTGTTAAAACTAGTTTTAGACTAATAGTCAATCTTTAATTTATAAATGGTTACATTTTCTTTCGTCTCTAATTAGAGGAAATGTCTTTCAAGCATGCTTTTAATTGGTGAGTTACATATTATAGAAATTATCCACATGTTAACTCAACTAAATATAAATTTGGGTAATGATATATATGTTTGTGACCCATCTATTAGAGTTTCCACCAATGGAATGGACGGAAATAAAACATTTAAGCATGATAACTATAAGGTACGTAATTGGTTAAAGAATTTCCCCCAAGTTTTGATATCATTTGTAGATGGAAAGATCTAAAAGAATGTGAGGTGAATGCCTTCTAATTTTCTTTTAGTACAAACGTTCTTCATCATAATCAAGGAAAGACGTTATAGAAGATGCTAGTACTATGTATTAAATTGAGTTCATTTGATTACTTGTTCACTTTATAATGACACATGGCAAATTTCAAATAAGGACTTTTATAAGGATTATTACACAGTGTGTAATATGTGTAACCTATTTGTCACCAAAACAATTTCTATCACTGCTAAATTGCATAGTTATACATTGCAATATTGATTGACCACCATAATCAATGGTGATGATTATAAATATATAAATACATATATAAAAAATATTAAATGTGTTGTGCATTTGAAATTAATCTTTTTTTAATGAAGTATGTGGAGCTTACGAGGATTACATGCTTAAATGAATAATCTAATAACACATATTCTTTGGCAGTGATTTTTCACCCGTCGTCTGCATATATGTCAAGGCTTCAGCCTCGGTCACATGGTTGTGGAGAATCAGAAAGATAAACTTCAGAAAAAATAAAGGAAAGCTCTTTAAACATCCAAGTGTTCGAATCTTTACGGAGGCAGAGCTGGCAAAAGCAACCAACAACTATGATGAAAGCAAGAAGCTAGGTGAGGGCGGTTTCGGTTCCGTCTATATAGGGAGAATAGCAGTGGGCGAGGGCGATTTTGGTTCCGCGACTAAAGGGAAAATAGCGGCAAACATGGAGGTCGTGGTCAAGAAGCCTAAAGATGTGCACAAGCCTTTAATGAAGAAGGAATTCCAAGATGAACTTAAAACTGTGATACTAAAAGACCACGAAAATGTGGTGAAGCTCTATGGCATATGTTTGGAGACTAGAATACCCTTGCTGGTTTATGAATATATTTCGAACGGTACTACTCTCTCCAAACACATCCATCCAGAAGTATCGTGGAAAAATCGGCTCAAAATAGCCGCTGAAGCTGCTCTTGCACTGGAGGAAATGCATTCTAGCAAAATCATTCATGGCAACATCAAGTCGACGAATATACTTCTGGATCAAAATTACTCGGTGAAAATATCTGATTTTGGAACTTCAGTACTTATATCACCGGAGCATAGTCATCTCGTAGCCACCGAAATAGAAGGCACCTTGGGCTACATCGATCCAGAATATCTAACCACTGGTAAGCTAACAATTGAGAGTGATGTATACAACTTTGGAGTTGTCCTCGTGGAGTTGCTCACCGAAAAAAAGCCTATAAGTTCTGTTCCTAATGAGTTCGAAGAGCAAATAAATATTATCCCTCATTTCATCTCTTCCGTGAAGGGCGGGACCCTCTCCAAAATCACAAGTTTTGAGGCCCCTAGTGGAGATGAAATCAAGCAAGTAAAAACGGTTGCTGAGATTGCAGTGAAATGCTTAGACCAAAGCAGGAGGAAGAGGCCAACAATGAGTGAAGTGGCTCAGAAACTCGCCCAAATTAACCAGAGCTCCACGGTTGCAGAAAACACTGAAGTGGTTGTAGAAATGGAAACCTCCGCTGAGATTCTAGTGACTGAGGAGGCAAGCTGTCTTTCCTGTTTGGATTCAGAATCTTGCTGCTTTTGATCCTTTATTCCTATAGTAACGTGTAGTAATTGCCCATAAGGACTTGTAGGGTTGATTGTGTGCTTTGAACATGTGTTATGTTGCCATTTGCTATGGTCTTATGTTTGTGCAAGCATTTGGGTTGGTTTAAGTGTGAGAATCTAATAAACTATATGTAAAGAAGCTGTGCATTGAAGTAGACTTATCGTATGGCCATTTAGACGTTATAATAATCTCTCTTTCCCTTTATCTTTTCTTTCTTTTCATTTTTCCCTTCATATAATAATAATAATAGGTCAAGACAAAATCTACTCACTCCTTTATATCTTTTTTCTTTCGTAATCTTTTTTCCAATTCACTCTTATTGCAAGTAAAATCTCCATTCACTTTCAGTCTTTTCTTTTCCCTAATTATATTACAATTGATCTTAATATAATGTTCATTTCCAGAAAAGAGATAATAATTGTTGGCTAAAAAGACAAAAATAGGCTAGAAAAATATTTACCTTCATTCATTTTTATCTTTTTCATAATTTGATCTTAATTGGACATGATGGCAACAAAATAATATCTCAATTTACTTTACTTTCCCTTAATTTATAGTTCATATAATCTAATTTGAGGTTAGATGTTAAATTTGGAGTGAGAGTGGGAAATACAAACAAATTCAAAACTAAAAAAATTGCCACATATTCCAACCATGACAAGATTACTCATAAATATGATCAAGGGTGATAGTGAAACCTATTGGGCTCTTAGATCTACATTATCTTGGTTAATTCAATACGAAAAAAAAAAAAAGATCTTATCCAAACCTGTGAGAGGATCAGAAGATTGAGAAAGGAAATTTTACTGGATAATAACTTTATTGTAGAGTGGGTTCTTTTTTTTTTTTTTTTAGAAAGAGAAAGAAATGACTTTGACAACATTAACAGCAAGACACACAATCTGCCATTTAAGATGAAAGAACTCGTATTGTGTTATAAGTTTGATACTTAAAAACCGTGATGAAAGACACTAACTAGCAAGGAATACCTAATTTCTTTTTTCGTCAATGGAACTTTTTATTATTATTTCTGCCTAAACTTTACAAATTAAAGGCTTAGGCAATTTTTAAAGCAAAAAAATAAAGGCATAGAAAATTTATTTTTAGTAATTGACCGTGATTTTAAGTAATATCTCAGAATGACAGCGTAAAGAACCAGTCGCAATTATGTTCTACTAAATAGTCACGAACAAAATTGACCAAAAAAAAATGTACTTTCTATTGGTTTTTAAGGGTAATTTGAACTTGGCATTTGTTTTCTACCGAGTATTTCAAGAAAGCATCTCTCAACAAGAGATTGAAAATTTTGAAAAAAATTATGGAATTATGGGAGAAATATTAAAGTAATCATCAGATTTTGTTGGTCCCGTGCCAAGGCTAAAATTCTAATCGAACGCAAAGACATCCCAAGTGTGTTTTAGTTGGATTCGTTTTTCTGATAGTTTTTCTTGTAGTTTACCTTTGAGTAATGCATCTTTGAATTTCTCAAAAAAGATTTTTTTTTTTTTGATATTATTTAAGGCGATTGACAACCACATATGACAGCACTTGTGGGGCTAGAGTGGCAATTAACTGAACTTAATGCCATGTTACAGCGCTTTCGTCAATATTTTAAATAGATGGGCCAATAAAAATAAAAATATATATAATGATAATAAAACCTTAAAGGCCTAGTCCAAAACCACATTACAAATTTAATTGTATATTGTGCAAAAGTTCTGATCTAATAGTTATCGCGATCTAATCTTGGGTGAGCCACCTTAGATTTGGTGAATAAATTATTAAGTCTAGACTTAATTCGGGCTCTCCAAGCTTATACCAATTTGCAACTAACATGCAAAATATTTTTTATCCAAGAGTCACCATTAATTAGTTTATAGTGCGTTGATTAAATACCCACATAAAGCAATGGGAGAATTACTTTCCTGCTACGTACAAAAGAATCTAAGGTCGAGGACTACATTGATTAATCAACTAATGCCCTACATTTTATAGCAATCGTGAGTTCTGAGATTCAATTCCTAACTAAGCTTAAGGAAACAACAATCCATGCATCAAAAGCACGCAATCGGAAAGATGGAAATGTGCAATCAACAAGCCAACATTTGTTTCCATGAATATTCAATCCATATTATAAAGCTTTGAGAACTTGCTCAATTTTAAAACTAACATTTTTTTTAGCATTTTCACAAATTTTAAGAGAACACTGTTCAAAAGCTAACTTTTAAGCTTTTTTCCTAACTTGAAAAAGAGTACTATTTTTTTTTTCGAATTTTTAATTTTTTTCTAAATTAATTTTTAATTCGGAAGATAGGGACTCGGACTGGGCCCAGTCCGAATGTGGATCTACTTGGGCCCCTCCGGCTTGGGCTAGTGATACCAACTGGACTAAAAGAAGTAAGCTCAAGTATTCAAGCCCAATCTGTTCACGACCTGAACCGAGTCCAAATTAAATTAACCTAAACCCAACCCAGATTTACCAAAACTAAGCTCAAGCCCACTTCCTATTTTTTAATGAAAGACGACCACCGCTCGAGGACTTCAACAATCAAGGCTCATAATCAGACTAACACATCAGTATATCGCACCATGTGGATTCTGCCATCGAGCGGTCATGACTAAGACCCCCTAAACCAAACTGGGAACGACTTCCGAATCCAGCTAAAGAAATGTCTGAGCACGAGGCAAAATGAGGTAGAAAATGCTGGGTCATTTAGACTTTATAGAGATGAAATCTGGCTAAAGAAATGCATTCGGCCACAAGACAGAACGCATCTACGGATCCTTGGAACAATTCGGAATCCGAGACTAATAAAACGACCACTTTTGGTTTGGGCATTCCCTTGAACACGTGGTGGGCATGGATCGAGAAGAAGACATTGACCCTTCTTAGATCTAAACTCAAAGAAAATCACCGGAAATGCTCGACGCCAACAGGTTAGAAGTAAAACACACATAAACCAAAGAAGCCGAGTCGCAGCCTCTCCTTCAACCAAAATAGGGTGGAGCAAAAAGGGTTCGAGGGAACGAGCGTTTAACCGCGGGGTCCCTACCTGGCTTGGCAACGACGGTCTCGACACAAATCGAGCTATAGCCAGCTGTTCCTGTGTTGCCAAGCTGGGATCCTCATCCTCGGGAAGATGGCGGATCGAACCGATAGATCCACTTGCCGAAACCAAACGTCGTGAGGAAGGGGAAAGCCGTGGGCTCGGTGGTGTTGACTAGGGGGCGCCAGTTCGCGCCGAGGATGGCGGATCGGCGCTCACCTAGGGAACGACATTTTTTTCTTCTTCTCTCGCCCTCCTTATTTTTCTCTTGGTCGTGCGTCCAGTTCTCTCTCTCTCTCTCCCTCTTCCTCTTTTATAGTACTCCTCCCCAGTTCAGCCTGCTGAACTTGCTGGGAGAATATAGTTTCGAATTGGGTAGAACAATGGAGTCGATTTTCAGAGTAATTAAGTCAGAGTAATTAAGTCGACTTTAAGGCATGATATTACTTTCTTTAAGGATTTATTTGCTCCACAAATTTGCTAATGGTCACCGGCAAATTTCCTTCAAGATACAACAAAATCTCAAATGAGAATACTAGATAGCAATTCTAGTATTTCTCTAGGATCTCTATAGGAAATAATTAAAAAGATGGTTGTAGTTTTTTTTTTTTTTTTTAGAAAGAAGTCTCGAAAATGATCACATTTTTTTTCTTCGAAAACCGATATGTATATATAAAACATTCTTAAAACGTAGACAATTATTCGTAAAATGTTGCAAAGCAAACAAATGTATCATTTCTAAGATTGTCTAGATGAACAAAGGCGTCCATTTGGAAGAAGTTGAAAGAACGAACAATTGCAACCTTTTGGGAAAAGTTGTATACTGAACAAGTATCTTTTTCAAATGTTATCTTTGAAAGACACAAATAAAAATTCGGAATAATATTTTTTTAAATAAATAAAATTTCGATTTTTATTTTTTAATAGTTTCCAAAAATTCTCAAAACCAAAAACAGTTTTTGAATTAATTAAAGTTAATAAGATAACCGTACGAAAGAAAAAAATAAAATAACAAATGGATTAGTGCTAATTAAAATATATTGGCAATAATTTTTTTTTTTTTTTTTTCGTTTTGGTAGATGACATGTGTGCATCTATTCAATTAAATCACCTAATTTGATTTTAGGTTAATTTCATGTAATCGAATTCGCGATGTAGACTTGAGATCATTCGATGAAATTGAAAATAAATGGGGAGAATTTAACCAAGAGTTAGCAATTTTTTAAGTGCTCATAATATTAAAATAAAAAAAAAAAATTGAAAAGTTGATTGAGAATAACTAAAACTATCAATTTCTAATCATGCACGAATTTTATAATATTTAGGTATTTTTAGCCAGGTAATTGGCAAAATTTAACTGTGGTCGATACTTTTCTATTTAACGAAAATTAAGTATTGCCTTCCTTACTCATCCGGATAAGTGATTTTCTTTTTGTTTATTTGAATTAATTGAATCAATTGAATCTACAAGTCCCTCACCAATATCAATATGTATAAATACATCAGAAATCTGCCGGCCCAATAATAATCACAAATCGGAAAAATCAAGTTTTCACATTCCCGCCTTCGCCTCCTTGAGCGTGCCGTCCCTGAACCACCAGCTTCCCGCCGTCGGGCACCACCTCCGGCAGTGGCGCGCGCCGCTTTCCTTCTCGCCGCTGCGGGGTCTCGACCTCCATCTCCCCGATCGCCAAGAAGAAGAAGAAGGCTTCGGAGGTCCAAGAATCGGCAGATTAAGGTGTGGATGATGCTTCCGATAAGCATCCGATGCAACACCTGCGGAAGTTGCATTACAAGGGCACCAAGTTCAATTCCAGGAAGGAGGACGTCGTTGGCGAGGTCAGTTGCACACCTTCGACTCTGTTTCCCATTCCAAAGTTGTCGACTCTGTTCTAATTCTCGGTGTTCTTCTGTTTTCGCGAGCAGACGTATCTGGGTATCCGGATATTAATGTTTTACTCTAAATGTACCCATTGCTCTGCTGAGCTCACCATCAAAACTGATCCACGCAATTCTGATTAGCTCATGGAGTCACGGGCCACGAGAACTTTTAAGCCCTGGCGTCTGCAGGATGAGGTACAAGATCTTGTCTTTTGAATTTTCTGCTTTTTTTTTTTTTTTTTAAACAGTTTGTTGATCTTTGGGAAGTGTGTGACTCGGGCCTCTTCATTTGGGTCTGGGCAGGCGGTGGAGGGTGAGAAAACAAAAAGGGAGACTGAAGAGATGCATTATCGCATCAAGTACTTGGAAAATGAAACTTTAGATTCCAAGAGGGAGATGGACACTCTGGCGGCGCTTCATGAAATGCAATCTGTGAATGTGAGTTTCTTGATTTGAATATGTATTTGTGCAGATATCGATATATGGTAATTGATTTCCTTGTTTTTCTGTTGCTTAGAACTTTTTATATTCTTGTGGTGCTAACGGGTGGGCATTATCTTTTCCAGTCTGGGCGCAACCGTGAGCACTGCCGCAGGGCTTACAACGTACATCTGCTGCAAAGGTATGAGTTGTTTCCCATCTGCTTTAAATTAGCATTCTGAATAAAGTGAGGAGGGTCAAAGCTCCAGCCGCTGTCACTACGTAGAATTCATTGCTCTTCTTACTTTGACTTCGACCTAATTGTCGGATTATCCCTGACTTTGTTGGTATGACGGGAAGGAAAATTGGAGGAAGAGGACGAAGTGCTTACTAAATCAATAGTATTCCATGTTAGTATTCTTTCTACATTTCATTGAACTTTGTTATCATTCTTTGCATTTATACTTATTGCTTCCCTGAAACTTTCTTGTAGACATCCAAAAATTTCGTCCGTAGGATCAAACATGAAGATTTGACTCAAACTTATGCTAGTAATGATGAATCACTGGACAATACTCTCAAGGTTAGCAATGCTCTAATTGTCAGCATATTTGCTTCCCCGTCGGCTCTCTTTAGGGGTGTGAATTTGTTGAGAACAGTCTTGAATGTGTTGTGCATAACTTCTGGTTGAACAGGTCATGTGCTTAATAAGGTGCTTATGTAGCAGTTTATAAAATGTAAATGGTACTTTAATCTACATATAATCTTAGTTATATCTAAAAGTTGAGCTCGTTTGAAGATACTATATTGCAAATTCTTTGTTTTTGTGATAATTGATCCCTGTTTCAGTATGGAATAAGTTTACAATTGTCTTGCTTCACTTACATTAGATGTATATGCATTGACATTGTGATCTGTAAATATACGGCTTTCTTTTGGGTTGATCACCTGTTGCTTAAGATACTTTGCTGACCCTACTTCTGAACAAGACTCCCTAGATAAAGCTTCTTTGTCCATATTTCTCGGCAATTTTTTTGAGGGTTTCTCAAATTAGAGGATTACATTGTGTGATGTTACTTTCTACGTTCAGATGTCTTGCATTCCATTACTTAATAGATTTCTTTGGGCGTAGGTTCTGGCTATAGATTTACTTTTCTCTCCGTGATTTTCACAGGTGTTGTCACTATGTCAATTATCTGCCACTTTGATGGCTAAGTTTGGAAAAATGTGGCATTGATAGTTTGTAATTTTGCAAGGCACTTGCTAAGTTTTCATTTCTAGATGTCTAGCTTTACTGGGCTTACTGGCTTCAGGGACTACTGGGAAGCCAAAAGGAGTTGCCATAAGCCATTCAGCGTTGTTCATACAATCTATGGCAAAAATAGCCATATGTGGTTACAGTGAGAATGATACACGCCCTTTCCAAGTTTCTTCTATTTTATTGTCTTCATGCTTGTTTGGCAATCGAAAATTCTATAATCATTGTCAAGATAAGTCTCAAGTGATTGTTTCCATATTTGGAAGGTCCACAGGCAATTGGAGTCAGAGTAATATGACAAGTGAATTTCTTTTTATTCAATTTTTGCAGGTTTATTTGCGTACTGCTCATTTGTGCCACATTGGGGTCTCTCATCGGCCATGGCCATGTTAATGGCTGGAGCTTGCCATGTCTTAATGCCCAAGTTTGAAGCTAAAACAGCCATTGAGGTTATAGAGAAACATGTCGTCACTGCTTTAATCACTGTTCTGGCCATGGTCGCTGATCTAATATCCTTTCTCAGGTTATCTACAAAGAGTGATCTTTAACGAGCAATGTGAATATTAAATATAATGTGTAGAGAGCATCGGCCGTTACATTATCTAAGTTCCAAGTTATGCTTTTCAAGGGGTACTTCTGCTTAATTCCTAGTTTCCTCAGGGAGAAGGGACCGTGGAAAGGAAGAGACTATGTCAAAAAGATTGAATGGCAGAGGAAGTTTGTCAATTGATCTTATTAAAGAAGCTGGCAACTTCTTCCCAAGAGCTAAGATTCTCTCAGCCTATGGTGCGCATCCTCTAAACCATAATGCTGTTAATTGTACCACGTCGATGCTAGTTGGAGTAGAACCTGCTAGCAAAGTGCATTAAACTTCTTTCCTCATCATACTATTTTTTTCTCCTTTGTTTTCTCAATATGCAGGAATGACAGACTTGTTCTTCACTAACGTTCATGACTCTCTATGACCCACATTTCTCGTTTTCCTTACCAGCCCCTTCATTTTCATGTCAGAACAGATCTCAGTTCAGTTCAAACACCACGAGGCATTTGTGTCGGCAAACTTGCCCCACATGTTGAATTGAGGACAGACGGTGATGATTCAATTGGCATTGGGAAATTTCTAACCAGATGTCCACATATGATGATTGGTTACTGGAATCAAGTTCGGCCATCAGTCTCTAACAGTCATTCATGGTTTGACACTGGTGATGTTGGTTTCATTGATGAGCATGGTCAGGCGTGGCTCATTGGTCGAGAAAGTGGTCGGATCAAGACTGGGGGAGAAAATGTTTACCTGAAGAGGTAATAGAATTTATCATGTATGAATTGGCTTAGAAATGATTTTTTTTTCCTTTGACCAAGCATAGATTTCTGATAGGTAGAGGCAAATATTGAACCTTTTTATTCTTCTATGTTTTCAATGATGAACCTGTTTATTTTCTCAAAATCATGGTTAGCTACCGTGAAAAGATGTACGAGAAGCCCATTTTCCTGGGACGTGTTCTTGTTTCACAACATATGTAGAGGCAATACTGTTCCAACATCCAGGAGTAGCTGGAATCGTCATCGTAGGAATTCCTGAAGCTCACCTGACTGAGATGGTTGTTGGGTCTATTCGTGTGAAAGAACTGGCTTTGGTTTGATAAAAGCCATGAACTTCGAGATGAAAAAGAAGAACGTTTGTTGTCTGATGAAATTCTTCGACAGTACTACAGATACAGGAACTTAACAGGGTATTGCTCTTTCAAATATCCAGTTACTTTGATCCTAAACTCTCTCTCTCTCTCTCTCTCTCTCTCTCTCTCTCTCTCTCTCAAACACACAACCCATGCACACGGCCACGTGAACTTCTAGGCGTATGTTGATTTTTTAATGTTTTATCCATCATTATCGATCTTATCCACCAAAATAATATATCATTAATTTCTTTGCAGGTTTAAGATACCAAAAACTTTCATTCCTTGGAAGAAGCCTTTCCCGACTACTACAACAGGAAAAATACGAAGGGATGTAGTTCGCCAGGAAGAAGTTTCTCATGTTCAGTTCATACAAAGCAATTTATGACTGCTGACATTGTGACTTCCCAATTGAATGATGAAATATGAAATGACTCCGGTCTGGCTCTTATCGCTCTTCAATGCAAAACTCCCTCCCAGACAGATTCTGCATCAATTTTTTGGAATAGGATTTTGCATCAGCCGTGAAATTTAGGAAGAAAGATGGTGGGGAATTAAGGTTTTCTGTTCGAGGGCTTTGAAAGAGCCGGTAAGCTCGAAATCACCTCTACAGCTATTACCAGAACCCTCTAAAACCAGAGAGCCGCTTAACACAAATACCTCATCAGACACCAAAACAAGATGCTGTTAAAGGTCTCTTAGTTCTCTCAAAACGCAAAAAAGCTTGAACAAACAGGTAAGCTTGAAGACACAGGATATGCTAAACTTGGTCTTCAAGAGAAAACGAGCCGGTTCAGCTTTAGCTACGTAGTCATATCCACTCGTGCAATACTTATTATACCCATTCTTGACACTTCTCCTCGCTTTTTGATGGAAAGTCACCATCAGGCTTGAGCATTCCCTGTACAAAGGAAAATTATCCAAAAGGAAATGACCTTAAGTCCCTAGAGGATATAAACAGAGAGATAGAAAGATATAATAAACAATAAATTGAAGTCTCTCGCTACTTACAAGATTTGTCAGGCACTCCAATTGGTTAAATTATACTGCATGGCTTACACCCTTTAATAGTGGTATGGGCAATGTTACTTGCAGCGGCAACCGATGCTAAAGTTGGAAATGTGAGCGTCTCATGCTAAGATTGATGAAGAAAAAGGACGAGTGCTTGATCCGGTTGGAGGTACAAATAAAAACCCAAATCAAATCGTGTTCGATACTAACGAAATTAGATCAAGGAAAAACTCCAAATAAGGGCCTCTTATTTGAGAAAATAAGGGGTTAAATGGACTTTATTTCACATAAGGGCCTGAAATAATTATATCAGTCTTACAGAATGGCTTGAAGTGGTTATGACTATTTCAAATAAAGGTCTAATCTCTCCGTCTCTGGAGAGGGCCAGCAGGCCCTTGCCTTTAGTTGGCGGGGCACGCGGACCCTTGCCTAGACTTCAGCAACCCTATCGACCATCGTTGCTGCCCCACCAACGATGGGGTGGCGGTCATAAGGGGGAGGTTGCCTTCCCGCCTATGTTTTCCCTTTTTTTTTTTTAGTTTTATTTAGTTTTCTATGAAAAAGGGAAAAAAAATAAAAAGAAGAAATTATCCTTCACAGTTGGTGAGTTCATGTCCTTATTTGAGACCGATATGGTTACTTCGACTCTTATTTGAAACAATGTCCATTTTGGATCATTATTTGAAAAAATGAAGGCACTTTGGGCTCTTATTTAAAAAATGTCCATTTCAGGTCCTTATTTGAGAAAATGAATGTACCTCAAGCCTTTATTTGGAATTTTCCCTAAGATCAATTCATTCTGACAAAAAGATCAATTCATAACAAGATCAAATAACATTAATAAAACCAAGTACCTTCTCATCAGATTTAGTTTCCTTGAGGAACTTCTACATAAATGTGGACGAAGTCGGAATTGACAAGTCATATTCTATAGTGTTCAATATCAATTCCTCGTGAACAATGCTAAAGGGACAAAGAGAGTTACGTAAGAAAAGAAAAGTTAATAGAGAAACAGAAACAGAAGCAAAATGAGGAATGGTTATTTCGCTTCTCTCTAAAGCCTGCCATTTCTAGAATCTCCTCTACAGAGCACGACATCTCCTCTACAGAGCACGACATCTCCTCCACAAGGCACAATGTAAGTGCCAAGTTGGAAAACAAATCGATACAAAGGATGGATCGTCTTATCCCAACATACTTAACAGCCAATTGCAGGCCGGCTACTATAACCAAATTCGCTTTCCTCTTTCCACTATATGAACGGCCAAATAGGAGTAGAAAAGATTGCTAGATATAGAGCCTCGGTTGGGAACTCAAACACCTCGTGTGCCTAATTATGCGTCCAACGTCACTTTTTCCCGCCAAATCCCTCCTTTCCTTTGTGATTTCAATTATCCAATTGGGATCCCTTTAATTTTTTTTTTCCTCATTTGAATATTTACATGCATTCAAGTATTTGTTAAATTGTTTTCCCCTTCACTAGGATGAAAAAGGGTTAGAATCATGATCCGCGTCGGTTTTAACTATAGTGGAGTGCCTAAGCTAAATCTTTCTCTAGATCGATGGAGTGCCTAAGCTATGCTTTTCTTGGGATTGATCACTTGCTCACCTGGATCGTAAAGTGAGAAAGTTTAGATAGAGTAACTCTATGAGAGAATACTGTCTACAACAGAAATATTTAGATGGATACAAATAAGAGGGAATGCTCCCATATTTATATAAAAAATCTCTCTCATTCAACCTTTACTAACTCTAAATCTAATGGATGAGATTGCATCTCCCCATCTACCAATTACCGACATTTATGCTGAGAATGCTCTAGAACTCATGACAATTACTAGATCGCGTTCTTGGGAATGTTTATAGGACCCTAGGTGACTTGGCCCGGTCTTCTTGGATCGCACACGATCCTTTGATCACAGGAAACAAGACCATGACACAACAAAGACTTTTATGAAATAAAAAACTTGGGACCTCTAAGCCAGGTTCTCTCGATTCGACTAACGGCACTTTTTCCTGCCAAATCCCTCCTTTCTTTTGTGATTCAATTGTTCAATCGGGATCCCTTTAATTGTTTTTCCTCCTTTGAATATTTACATACATTCAAGTATTTATGAAATTGTTTTCCCCTTCACTAGGACGAGAAAAGGTTAGAATCAAAATCCCTTGTCCTTTAAATCGATTTAATTAAGTCGAACGATGCATGCACTTAGAATTTTCTAAGCGCAAAACAACTGAAATTTTTAACAAAGTATGAATCTCAGCACATAGGTTCGCACATAATTTTTAACAATTTTTTGAAATATAAATTATATTTAAATTTTCACTGGAAAGTAAAAAGTCAATCTTTACGTCATGATTTTGGTAAAGAAAGTATCAAATTCTTTTCTAATGGAAGATAATTATACCAACCATCCGTTTTTGAGGAAATAAAAAAAAAAATAATACTTACGATCTCTGATATACAAAGAAGAGGAAGACAAAATATATTTTCACCTTCATTTCCAAGGCCACACTAGCCTATGTGGAGTCAGACTATTTTCCTTCCTAGCTGAACACATTTTTAGCTTTGTCAAGGCGAATTGGCAGTCGTAATATGACGTAGTTCAATTGTTTCTTTATGTATAAGAAGGCTAACCGAAACGTCCTTCTAGGAAGATTAGTTTTCTTTAATTTTTTTTTTTTTGGAAAAAAATCACCGAGAACCCTAAACTATACCTATTGAAAAACATTTATTTCAAATGTTTTTTGATGACGCAAAAAAAACCCCAAACTTGTACAATACATTTATCTCAAACTTTCTTCTTGTGACACAAAAAAATCCTAATTTACTCATGTGATATATTTACCCCAAAATTTAAGATAAATGTGTTACAAATATATATGTTTATGATTTTTTTTGTGTCCAAACTAATTTGAGGTACCGGTATAAGTTTGAGATTTTTTAAGTTTGAAATAAATGTATCACACATGTAAAATTTGGGGTTTTTGATGTCATAAAAAAATATTTAGGGTAAATGTGCCACAGTGGGCATAGTTAGGATTTTTTTTATGACTATTTCCCTTTTTTAAAAATTATATTGTGGTAATGAACTTTTTTCAACATTACACGAGATACATGGAAAAAAAAACAGACATATATCTAAGTTCTCAATGATAAAAGTATATAAAGGGTGCTATAAGCTATTACGTGCTGAGCATTTTATAATTTCACCGTACCAAAAATTGAGTTACACCACATTCATGTGTATTTTTACGCCGTGCAATAAGAGAATACGCAAATGATAAGCGTAATTGAGCGGATAATTAACTGTTAAAACAATCCCTAAAATAGGTTTGAACAATACATACAATAAACTAGCGCAAACAAATCGATAGGTATGCAATGGTTTATGAGACACATGTTATGTGAGTACGTGCACTTTTCTCATTTAAAAAATAAAATAAAATAAACTCTCTCTCTCCCTCTCTCTCAAATACGGTGATACCCCTCAATTAAATCCCTCATTATAGAGCTAATTACGTCTCAATCAATGGATGCAAAAAATTGCCAAAAAATATCCCCTATTTTTTTCTTCGATATAATAACCTTCTTTGAAATATATTTCTATTTCAATATATATATATCTCTACCCATCTTAGACCTTTTTCTGAAATTGATTTTGGAGGTGCCAAATTTTCAGATTTGTTATTTAATTTTAGCGTTTTTTAGTGAGCAATTGAGCATGGCATGGGGTTCACTTTCTATCAAATATTACAAGCGAACCCGGGGTTTATGTTAATTACTAATTGATGACTCGATGCATGAATTTAATAATGTAATTATTAAATTTGAGGAGGTTTTTATCGTTGATAAACACTCCTTAAATTTCATTCAGTAATAATGATGGAGCACGTGAGATGGACTTCAGAACACAAAAGATCCCGAGGGTTTGTAAGGGAATTTTGAATTTGGGTCTTAACGATCTAATCAGCCACACTATTAGATGATACTCATGATTTTCACTCACAGAAAAATTAGGTGTATCAATCGAAATAAGAATTGTAAAATCTTATGAGACCACTACTAATTATTTTGAAAATTTAAATCTTTGGATAAATGCCAGGTTTACTATTTAAACATTCTAATGAATATAATGTTTGAGAAAGTTGGGGGACGCATTATTGCTTGTTTATTTATCCAATAGTATAAATTCTGTGATTAGTGAGTATAATTTTGAGGCTTGGATCGATATCAAGAATGGGAGAAGAACAGCATAAATATCGTAACTTTCGTATGGCACTCATTTGACTGTCATGACTCTTGTTTCCTTTACTAAAGTGTCACATCGGAATAAAATCAATCATTTGAATATTATTTCTGACCAATCATTCGACAGGAATTTTTTGAATTTTTTTATTTTCCCCTTTTTAAGAGTCGGTGAGGGTTGCCGCAAAACCCTCCCTAGATTTATTTTTATGTCGTTGCTAAATTACCCTAATGAATTGTAACTTTCTTTTGGTGCATATAATCGTCCTCATAAGAGTAATTTACATGTAAATTATCTGTTCTTAACTTTTCTTCAGAGGCCTTTCTTTTCCATTTTTTGTTGTAAATTTTCTAGTTTCCACCGTTCTACTTTTATATATATATATATTTAAAAGTAATATACCTAAGTTAATAATAAGTTCATTTCGTACCATTGTTAATAAAATACTTAGTTTATAATGTAAGCTTAAATAATTTGGTGCTCGTAACTTTTCTTTAACATCGGTTAGCCATGACAAAAAATCTACAAAGCAATTTTGAAGGATCATTTTTTTATGAAATCCCTGAATGTAGGTTCTTTGAATTTTCTGCGCTATTTTCTTTGTTTTTTGAGTATGAATTTGTAGATTGCATGAACGAGATAGTAATATATGCTAATTGATTTATCTCCAAAGTTTACAAATAACATGAATTGATTTCCTTTCTCCTGTTGTTTAGATGTTATATTCTTGTCATACTAATTGGCAAGCGATTGTTTTTTCAGTCAAGAGGTGCAGCAGTGAGTATAGATACAGTGCTAGAGGACTTGCGACATGCATCTACTGCGGAGGTATGAGTTGTTTTCCATCTGCGAATATAGTGACAAAGGTCAATGGTCGTTTTATGAGCTCTTGCGTGGAGTATATCGGGGCACTGTCACCGCTTGGAATTCGCATCACCATTCTTGACCTTTTGGTCTTATTGCTTCTATTAAAATTGTAGATGAGTTATTCAAATGGTCTCTGAACTAATTTAGAACAACTTAATTAACCTCCATGATCTCATATGCAGAGAAGGGTGCAAAATTGAGTTTTGAGTGGGAAAATTTCATCAGTTTAAAGCAATAGCTCATTTATGAATTACCTACTTATAGAAAAGGAAACAGGATTTAAGTCCAGCCGCTGTTCAGTTTATCTTTTTAAGTAATGCTTCTTACCATATACCCGTCCAAAGAGCACAAAAATTCTCCATAAGCACGAAAGTGCAAAAGCCATTTCAAGAACCACTTAAGCACCTTTTCATCATATTCAGTTCTAAGCAAATTTTGGAAACATATAGCACATTTCTTTAGAATGACATTTACTTTGGACTTACCTGTCAAATTTCCTGGACCATTCCAGCCACTGTGACATGCTAGATGCTTGGCTAGTTTCATCCAAAAGAAAAAACAAGAGAAGACAGAGTAAATTGTAAGTGTTTTTTTGGGTCACAGTGGACTGTGTACTGCATGCCTTCTGCTTTTTTTGTCTCGAGTTTCAGATTATTTGGAAAGTCAGAGATACCAATTGTTTGCATGCTAGTTTGCAGGAAAAGAATTGTAAACTAAGAGATTTATTCATGTGATAGCAACATTGGAGCCTTATCCTACTATGTGCAGTTGGTTCTTTATCACTTCATTTGGTAATCTATTCTATTTGATAGGATCGCAGAGATCTATGTTTTGTTCTTCTGTTCTGTCAAATTAATTAACAACAGCTTATTTGTTCATGTTTTTCTCATTTTTAAAGAATCAATGGAGCTCAATTGTTAGTCTGACAGTAGTTTCTGTAGTGGGAAATGGGTTATGTTAGATGGGTTGCCTTCATGGTTGCTTTTATGAATTGATTGTCAGAACTTATACTCCATGAGTTGGACATTAGGCCAAACTATGATCCAATTCCTATCCCTGACTTTGTTGCTATGACAGGAAAGGAAATTCGAGGAAGAGGATGAAGTGCTTACTAAATCAATAGTATTCCATGTTAGTATTAAACCGCCCTTCTTTATTTGATTTCACTTCTCTGAAATGAACAATTTTTCATTCTTTTTATTTATACTTATTAATTCGCTGGAACTTGCTTGCAGACATCCAAAGATTTTGTCTGTAGGATCGAAGATGAAGATTCAGAGGATGAGGAAAATCTGACTCAACCTTCTGCTAGTGACGAATCATTGAACACTCTCAAGGTCACTAATGCTCTAATTGTTGGCATATTTGCTTCCCTGTTGGCTACCTTTAAGTGCGTGAATCTGTTGAGAACAGTCTTAAATGCGTTATGAATAAGTTCTGGCTGAACTGGTCATTTGCTTGACAAAACAAGGTGCTCATGTATCATTTAATAAAATGTATACGGTACTTTAATCTACGTATAATCCAGGAGTATATCTAAAATTTGTGTTCGTTTGAAGATACTCTATTGCACATGCTGTTTTGGTGATCATCAACCCCTGATTCAGTATGGATTAAGTTTACAATTGTCTTGCTTTACTTGCATTAGATGCATTTGCATTGACATGTGATCTGTATAGCATGCTTTTCTTTGCTTAATCCATGTCATCTTTGTGCTTAATCTGTGTCACATGTATAGTCAGACATTTGCATGTTGAAGAATCAGCAACTTAAAAGAGTAAGAGTTATAAAATTACTTGAGAACTTTCAGGACCTAATTTTGGACACCAAGAGATGTTCTAAAATTGTTAGATCATAGTTTGTGAATCACATGTCATCAAGCAAAAACCGAGTCTTTTAATTGCCAGTACATGCTTGTATTGCCAACTCTAACGGAAATATATGCCAAACCTCTCAGAAGAGCATGATTCACTGGTTTGCTGATTGTGCATACACTGTCGATAAAACTGATAGTACATCGATTTGATAATTAGGAAAGGTGGACATGCTTCATGGATTAGATTGTCTTTTCCATGTGGTTCTGGATTCTTCTCTATAGAATGACTAGCGTTCTTCGAATCTCCCCTCTACTTAAGAATACATATAATCAAGTTGGTTTCTCTTTCTTTGTGTAATTTGTTAGGATATTGTTATAGTTGTCTTTGGATTTAAGGTGAGCGTAAGTTGTTGATTTAATATGGAATTGTCTTCTGTTTTTGAGGCCTAGAGAAAAGCTTACTTATATGTATGATTTGAAATGCAGAAGAGGAAATTTTCTGAGGAATTTCTGGACAAGCTGACAGATTCCTTGACAAAAGCTACTTCCAGTGACATCTTGAATGACAGAGGCATTGCAAGTTTTTGAACATGTTTTCTTCAATTACGTTGGCTCTTCCTGAATGATGGATGTGTTGAGACAGATCAGCTGGGCACTTCCCTTTTCCTGCAAGCGCTTTGGATTTTATTAAAATGAAGACTCCCTTCATGGAAGTAGGCTCGTATAAAGTAACTTTTTACATGTGGTGCTGGTTGTTTGTGCAAGTTTTCTGGTTACAGTTCCGTGCCTTTCCATCATGTCTGCACTCTGCAGTTCGAGTAAATTGTTGTCCAATTCTTCCTCTGTGCAAATTGATGTGGTAAAGAAAGCTGGTCCAACTTCCAGCCCGAGCATTGCACTCCAGTCTTTATGTCAATATGAAAGTAGTGATGATGAGGACTGAACCATTGGATACCATTTGTCTTCTTGATGTAGTAGCAGTTTTTCTATTCTGTCTCCCCTTTAATTTCTCACGGAAGGAAAAAGAAATGCGAAAAATATGGGAACTTGGTCCGCATTGTCCAGATCATCATAATGTATGTTGCAGATTATGGTAAGTATCAACCAATGTTGATGTCTACAGCTACGGATTCTCTTGCTTGAATTGTTCACAGGAAAGAGATCCACGGAAAGCATGTACATGGACAACTTCAACCTCCATTGTTGCATCAAAACGGCTGTTCCAGATAAGCTCATGCAGGTCATAGATCTCTTACTAAATTCGAAAGAAGAGAGGGAGTTGGAGGACAACGGCAACATAAGCACGTGCTTGGCTATGATCCTTCGGATCGAGGTCATCTCTTCGGCTGCATCGTGAACGGATTGGACTTAGGAGACGTTGTTGCTGAACTGCACCGGGCCAAAAACTTTCCTGCTTGGACGAGAGGTCGTACCTGTAACAGAATGAGTGACAAAGAGAGCGTGGTAGTCTAGGAGATCCCCTTGTCGGGGCAACATTAGGGGTGAGCGCGGTTCCCGGGTAGAACCGGGAACCGGAGAACCGAACCGGAGGTTCCGGTTCGGTTCCCGGTTCTTAAAGGACCGGTTCCGGTTCCCGGTTCCATTTTTCTGGGAACCGGCGATCCCAGTTCCGGTTCCCGGTTCAGTGGAACCGGAACCGAACCGGAACCGGTCGCGGAACCGGGAACCGGAACCGGAACCGGTCGCGGAACCGGAACCGGAACCGGTCGCGGAACCGGAACCGGAACCGGTCGCGGAACCGGTTTCGGAACCGGTTAGGGTTCCAAAAGGAACCCCCTCCCCGCGTACATTATATTTTTTTTTTTGGTAACATGTGCGTACATTATATTTTTTTTTTGGTAACATGCGCGTACATTATATTTTTTTTTTTGGTAACATGCGTGTATGTTATATTTTTTTTTTTTTGGTAACGTGCGTGTACGTTATAGTTTTTTTTGGTAACGTGCGCGTACATTATATTTTTTTTTTTTGGTAACGTGCGCGTACGTTATAGTTTTTTTTGGTAACGTGCGTGTACGTTATATATATATATATATTTTTTTTTTTTTTTGGTAACGTGCATGTACGTTATAGTTTTTTTTGGTAACGTGCGCGTACGTTATAGTTCAAATCTGAAAATAACAAAAAAAAAAAAAAAAAGAACCCGTTGGAACCCTAACCGACTGTAACCCGCGTGATGCAGTGGTTCCAGTTCTCGATTCAGGGTAGGTTCTAGGTTCCTCATTTTGAGGAACCCGTACTGAGGGTAGGTTCCAGTTCCGGGAACCGAACCGGAACCTGAACCGCTCACCCCTAGGCAACATATCTAGAGGCTGAGAGAACAAATGTGGATGGATGTGATTATATAATTAATGTGTTGTTAAATCATGTTTGTGCACACATAGATTTGTAGATCAATTAATAAATTTACGAAAAGAGTAGATACGATCTTACTCAATTTTTTTGTCTTATTTTCCTAAGTAATAGATTAGACAAGTGAGAAAAAAAAAATACAGAATAAGATCTTCAACAGGTGAATTTAGATGTATTTACCATTATATCGAATTACATCTAAGCTAATAAATTATGTACATTAATATTGACATATTGTTCGGGGAACATTATGTTAGATCAAGTGGGATAATAATTTTTTTTTTTATCTTTGCCAATTAATGTAAACTATACCCTAATTAATGCCAAAAAGATGTGGGAGATAATGAAATATGTCATGATATGAGCTCAACCTCGAGACTTGATCAACCCCTGAGATGGTTAGCAGAAAGATCAAACCATGTGACTATCCTAGTTTAAGAAATTAGCGTTGGATGATTGTCGCCAGTGAAGAGGATACAAGACTATACCTAACTCTTCGCTATAAAAGGTGAGGGAAAAGGCTGAATTTACCCTAACGATTCCCACTTTGATCCCGACGATTTAGAACTTTGCCAGACATCCTAGTTGGATATGAATAGTCCAGCATCCTATTGCCAATAAGTCAAGTAATACTCACGTTGGAATAACCTGCCACAAATCCATGACAAGGGCATTTGTTAGTGAATTTGAAAAAATCATAATGAGACAAAACGTATTGATAATGTCATAAATATAAATTTTGCATCCATATCTTGTCCGTTCATGAGAGTTCTTTTTAGGCATTAGAAAGGGAGGGTCATGCATAAAAATAGTTTTTTTTTTGTTATTAATGAAACAATGTGATGTCATTTAACAAAAATACATATGTGTGACGTGCATAACTAAATTTTTTGAAGCAGAATTGATGGACTTCGTAACTAAAATGAAAACAAATAATTATAGCAAGACTCGATCGACTAAAAGATGTTGAATCAATTTTTATTTGAAAAACAAGATAGGAAACTTCTCTAACATTAATCAATCAAAAACGTCATAAGAAAATTAATCAATTTGAATTACGAGACAAAGTCAAGCAACTATACATTATCAAACTAAGAAACTGAACTAACAAAGGATAATCTACAAAATGGATATGTTAAAGCAGGATATAAGAATGCTTTAATGGAGAGAGTAGCACCAGAAATAGAAATTTCTCTAAGATTACCATGATAAATATTCCTACATGCATACTTTAGACATGAGTAGCCTCTTTTCTACTCACTTCATGTGAGGGATACAATAATCACGATGCCACGATGACAATCTCATAATAATATAGTCTCAGCTCAGTGAAAGTTTTTCTCACCACAATAAAAATAGTATTACCACAATGAAGATAGTTTCTTTCTTTCTTTATTTTTTGTGATTTTCCTATTCTTGAAATGAAAAAATAGATTGTCTTTGGTGATTTCTTTCTATATTAGGAAAAACAAAACATGGCATATAAATAATGCAGACCACTTCGTTTTCGTATGTTTTAAAAGGACTTCTTATGCAGGGCCAAAATCATGGCCCTACCTACCGCTTGCCTTTACTGTGCACAATTTTCGTAAAAGGGTTTCCGATGGGTTTGGAGTTAGATTTTAAAATCCTCCTTTTAAGTTTCCTCGCTTGTTGAAAATCACTGCAAAGTGGCACAGTATTCTCAAAATTTTAGATATCAATACAAATTTGGATGACATTTATATTTGTAACTCATCGATAAAAAAAACCAGTTGAGAGAGTGAAAGGATGAAAAAACACGATCACACTAATGATGGAAAAACGCGTGGAATTTTGTATGAATCACTTCATATAAATCACTTCTCTAACATCAATCAATAAAAAAAATAAAAAATAAAAACACCCAAGTTGGGAAATTTACACCATGAGGAGTGTGGATCATGTCATTCCCCGAAATTGACTAGACATACAGTCAATTGATTCGGGGAAATAGGAATTTCATCAAAGGAAAAATTGTCTTATTAAATAAAGATGCAAACACCACTTTAAATTGCAAAAAGTATCGACCAATGAAATTCGGATTAAAATTTAAAATTCAAGTTGACCGGCTTGAGTTCATTAAGCCTGAGCTTTGCATCGCAAAATTTATAAATGATCAGTATAATCAATGGTTATGATGAACTCGAATTATAAAGACTCGATTTTAGTCATATGTTTTGTCGTTCGAAGTAATGAAATGCTGCATCAACCTCAGTCACCAAATAGGGCATGGGGTTATGATTCGATGGACACATTGATCGCATTCGAGGAGGTGGAGAATCAGACCCGTGCTAATCCCCACACAATCTTAATTGAGAAGCTTTCATTCAAGGCTTTTTGTATAGTGCTACACCTAATTTAAGGGAACAAAAAAAAGACACAGAAAACCGAAGTCTAGAAGAAAGGGAAAGGGGTTATCATAGCAACGTTGCTTTCTCCTTTGAAGCAATGAATGATTTGTGATATTCTTCACATAATTTACATGGCGTCGTTTGGCAAGAATCAACTACAAGACTACATCGTCGGCAATGATAACAGCGAATCGGTTCACTTGTTGCAATCTCCCGATTGTCTGGACGCCGGCGGCAGAAGCAGAAGCGGTGGCTGGAGCGGAGGAGGAGGTGGTGGTGGGGCTGCCGCCCCTGCCGACCTCTGCTTTCGGAACTTGAAGAGAAAAACCAGCCCGGAAGAGAACAACAGAGCGGCGCCAGTGATTCCGCACACGATGCTCGCCACCAAGAGCACCCCTCTCACGTTTTCTCTCCTCCCTCTTCCTCCCTCGCCACCGCCATATCCTGCTCCTCGCCACCACGGGTCGTCGCTCGACTTTGTCCCGTTCAGGAGCGGCACTGCCGGAGACGACACTGACAGAGACCCCCCGAAGAAGGACGCCGTCTCCTGGGGCGGCTTCGCTCCGGCTGGCGGTGGATCCTGGAACTGCAGCCCATGATCGGAGGGTCGCAATTCTCTCGATACCGATTGAGTAACATCTGTGGAGAAGAGGACGCGTAGAGCGAGAAGGGCGTATATTCCTCGGGAGGACGTCATCTCTCTGTCTCTCTCTGTCTCTCTCTCGAAAATTATAGATGGAGTCTTGGAATTTAGTCTGTTTATCTGCACTGTGAGCATTTGATTTAACTAATAAAAAAAAAAGGAGATTTAATGTTAAATCATCTATAAGCAATCTAATGTTAAATTTAGTAATAAGTTTATGCACGCTCCCTAACAAAAATATTTATGGATTTTCCGTTGCTTGTACTTCTCTTTTACAATAGTGATCTTAGTGGCGCAAAAAGTTTTTTCTTTTCTTTTCTGTGTGTAGCCACGAAGGTAATTCCTACCGTCTTGACTTGTGTCCATTGTAATGAATAAACCCCTTCGATGATGCTAGAAACGTAAATCGGAGGATTCAAACTCGAAACACATGGGCGGGGTCGAAGTAGCACTACTTATTATGCTGCGTCACGTGGGGCTTGGAGTAAAAAGTTTAAGAGGGGAGATGCTTTTGGCCGAAAGACAACGAGGAGAATGTCAATCTTAACCCACGAGAAAATCAAGAAGGCCCACCTCATTAATCTTTTACACTTTTGGATTTCGGAAGATAGCGGATGTATTGAGGGTTTTTATAAAAATTACTGCTAGGGATTTTATAAAAATTTACTATTTTTAAGAAGCTAAGTAACCGTTTGATAACGTGCCAAGTTTTAATTGGTTTATGAAGCAAACGTGAATTGAACTTCTTTAATACCCATTAGGTCCGACAAAAAAAATACCCCGTAGTAAATTATCCTGTCATTAAGGCTATGTTTGCTTCGCAAAAAGCATTTTTTAAGAAAATATTTTCATTATTTTTTATATTTATTTTGCTTAGAAGAATGAGGTAATGAAAATATTTTCCTACTCAATGGAAAACCTATACTTAATATTCAAGAAAATGATTTCATCTTTGAAAAATCATAAAACCTTTTTCAAAATATTATTAGGTATCGGTATTTGGACCTGAAACTCTACACTTAGACACGAGAACCCCAAAGTTGGTTCCCGAGTCCCCAATGTTCAAGACTAGGTCTTTGGCCTTTGAGCCCAAGTCCATTCAAAGCCGGGCTTGGCCCTTGACACTTAAGCTCGAGTCCATCGAGGTCAAACCCAAAGCCCTAATGCCCATGCTCGATACCCCGACACCCAAACTCGAGTCCATAAATGCAATGCTTGAGTCCTTGATGCTCAATCTCTAGACCCTAGCACTTAGGCTCGGGTCCACAAAGGCCATGCGCATGTCCTTAGAGCTCGGGCCTTAGTTAATGAAATGTTCATTCAAAAAGTCGAATTTTATTTTTAAAATTTTCTTTTATTTATTTATTTATTTTCTTCATTTTTCCTTTTTCCATCTTCTTCGACTGGTCGTTGGCCAAGTCATTAGAGACTGGCTATAGGTGAGAGATGAGCTTGTCCAAGGCTAGTGAGAGCTCAGCTCTCGCTGGCCTTGTGTGAGCCCATCCCTCATTTATATCTGATTGCAAGAAGGAAAAAGAAAAAAAAAATTTAAATTCCAGTATTTTGGTAAGTTTCCCCAGGAAAATCTATCGAATGGTATGTTGTAGAAGCAAGCAATTGAATAACAAAATAGACATAATAAGAAAGTAAATTAGGCATCATATTTAAGTAATTTGACCGTGGTGGATCCTACTTCTTTTGTGTATGTGACGTTACTCGGTAATTAAATGACGCCATATCTTTGGAAGTTTGATCCCAGAAACCATAACTTGCCTCCAAACAGGCTCATCTTTAAGTGGATCCTACTTTTTTGCCCTTTTTTCCATTTTGGTTAATCTAATGCGGCAGGGGACAGCATCCCTTGGATGAAAAAGAAAAAACAGGTGCTAGTTATTAATGAACCGATTTCCACTTTTCTTGAATAAAAAGGATTCGAATATTTTGATTCGACTATTCTCCGTAAATACACGTATGTTGCATCGTCCACATATCCAGCGAGATTGCGCCCCTTAGAGAGAATTGATTTGAACAAGTGATCACCCGCATCAAATTAAATGCTCCATGGCACAACTAATTAGAAGGGGCATTCAACTTCATTCTCAAACAGTAGGAAACACAAAAACCTAACAAAATTTCGTTAGCAAGTGCATCAAAAACACTTTTTAAGTAATCAACCAAAGTAATTTTGCAAAATATTTACACCTAGAATATTCACACATAACGTTTAATTAATACCTTAAAAATTCAATTATTTCAAATTATATAAACATTAACTGAAGCATGTTATTTTTCGAGTTTTTCCTTCTTTATCTGACTATCGAGGTTTTTTGTTTGAATGCAGAAAACGCAAGACTAATTTGACCAATCAATGGCGGGGTGTGCTTGTCCTTTTGTGATTGAACTGAAGTCAACGGTTCCTTTCTTCACGGGTTGAAAAATGCGAAGTTGGTGGTTCAATCCCCTCATTCCGCATGAATTTTCCACTCCCCAATCCTCGCAATGATGTGGTCAAAAGAGAATTCCTTACCCATTTGGTGGAAAAAGTTAGAAACCCTTCTGAATTTTTCTCTTCGAAAGTCACAATTTTGCACCACCATCTTTTGCATCTTTCATTTCCAAAACTTCTTTGCACCCCGACCCCCATTTTTGTGTGATCAAACACTACAAAAAATAACAAGAGTCTTTAGATATCACATCACTATTTATTTCCCCTAAAATAACCTTGTTGCTGACTTACTATCCAGACTAGATCTCCCCACACGACACACCCTAAATGCCGCTCGACGCGAGACATCATCACCTCTCTCCCTCTCTCTCTCTCTCTCTCTCTCTCTCATGCAAATTGGACGATCTGCAACGAATGTTTAAAAGGTTGTCACTATCGAGGTTGAAGTTTGCAAACCACCGTAGAAGCTGGGTGGGTGGCGAAAATATTTAAGATCTATGTGGGTTATTAGGTTATTTTTTTATGGGGGATTTGGGCATTAGAGTTTTTGACTTGTGTTAGTAACCCTAATTTTGAACATTTTCTTCCTGGGTTGTAATCTTTTAACGCCTGAATCAACTGCGTAAACTCAAGGGGATTCAATTTCTTTCTTAATTTTGAGGGATAAGTGCACTACAAGTCTTAAAACTTATCACACAAATACAATTGAATTCTAAAACGAACAAAAAGTGCAATGAAATTCAAAACTTGTCAAATTGGTTCAATTATTTCTTTTCATTAACTTCATCCAATTTGTCATAATGGAAGATGCTAACGTTGTTTTGTTTTGTTTTTTTATTTTATAACTTTTACATGGTGTTGATGTGGCTAAAATAAGAAAGATAATGTTAAAATGACTTCATTTTTTCCACATCTGATTTATTTAAATATTAAATCTTAATAAAGTTAGATTAAAAATATAAAATATGTATTTTACATAAACACAAAAAAGGAATATTAAAAAAAAAAAAAAAAAAAAAAAACGCAAGGGCAAGGACCCTCGGCACTGCCATCTTATTATCGCCAGAAAGTGTTGGTGGGGTTGGGCGAGGATTGTCAGCCCCAACCCGGATCAAGCGGCCCACCTAGAGCAGACCATGGCGAAGGCGCCTTGCATTGGGCAATCGTGGCTGTGGTCTAGCCGAGAGCCATTTGATCTTGACGAGGGCAGATTTAAGTGGAGGGCTGTGGCCCTCACTTACAGCCAAGGCTTTGATGACCCTTGTTGGCCCTTTCCGACAATTACGGTGTGGCGGTGGCGAGGTCCTTGCAGTTCCCTTGCCCTTTTTTTCCTTTTTTTAAAATTTCATTTAATTAAGATTTTGATTAAAAAAATTTGGGCCAAAACAATGTCTTTTTATTTTATTTTTCATGTTTTGGTAAGGCCAATAAAGTAGAAGAGAGAGAACATTTTAAAAATGCCACATAAGGGGAAAAGTAGCAAAAAAAGTCATAAATTTATTATATTTGTATTAATTTAATCCTAAATATTTCAATCGAACTAAATTAGTCTTAAACCTTTTTGCATTTATGAACTGAATCAATTCAATCAATTTTGATTGGAAAGGGCTAATATAAATGCTAACCATCCTAGGTAATTTGACTTGTATTGACATGGACAAATTTTTTATTAATTTTCTTTTCCTTTTCTTTTAATTTTCTTTTTCTTCATTGTGACCAGTGAGGATCACGACCATCGCTAGCCGATGGCAAGGCCCGCTAAACTTGTTGAATTTGGCAAGGGCGGCCCTTGCCTGATCACAAGGACCGAAAGAGTTTCTTTTTTTGTGCTAGAATATGTGAATGTTATTGAGCTTATGGTATCTTCGTTCTTTCTACTTTCCTTGAAGAATGACTTACTTTTGGCCAAAATTGGTGATGGGCATATAATGAAGACAAAGATGTTCCTGTCGAATGACTAGCTTAGTGTGATTCCCTAAGTTGCATGGATTAGCTGTCCATTAATTTTTGTGGGAATATATACTCAAATTGCACAGTTTCTTCCTAAATGGGCTGAAAAAAATAGGCCCATTGACTGGGCTCGCACAGCCCATCCTGACTCATTTGTCATCCCTCCATGTTGGTATTCCAAAATATTTCTTTAACTATGTAAAACTATGAATGAAAAAGTGCAACGAATATTTAGACATGCCAAAATATTTTTATATTTCGTATAACCAACCATGCTTGGAAAGTCGTAACTTATATATAGGGCTACGTAGAAAAAAAAAAATTGATCACATAAACCTGATAAGCTTATTTTACTTTTTGGTAGAATAATCATTTTGAAAACAAAGCTAAGTTACATGTATTCACAAGGAATCTTGATCAATAGAATGAATTTTACTAAAACAATTTAGCATATAATATTGTTCCAATTCCAATTGAATAGGTCCTCTGTCATTTTGGAAACAAAGTATGATACCATCAGCTCGTGGGACATATGCACTCACATCAATCAAATTTGTAGTTTGATGATTAATTTGGATCGATTATGTCTAATGTTATTCATTGCAGCTGAGGGATATATAATCAGATGTCATTTGGTTCAGCTTCATGGTCTTGAGTCAACTAAACATCTGGAAATGAACACTAAAACTACAAACCACCAAGCCACATTTCTCCAAACTTGGGCATCAACATGGACATAAATGACAAATTGACCCCGCCTATGAAAATCAGAGAGGAAAGAAAATTCATAAACGGAACCTACATCCAAGGAGATATGTTGAGTACTGGAATGCAAGACAACCGTTGAACTTAGAAACCAATATCACATAATGTAATCTTTAATTTGAGAAATCGTAACATATTTGCCAAGAAAAATGGATAAAGAAGCTTCCCTGGGGAGTCTTGTTCAGAAATAAGGTCAGTAAAGTGTCTTAAGCAACAGGTGATTGGCCCAAAAGAAAGTCGTCTATATTTACAGATCTGATATTGTTCACTCTAAGACATTGGGCCCAGTGATTTTAGTGCGGATCCAAGCCCCACTTGCATGAACTAGGTCACGAGATTTCAATGAATTTCAATTCTTAGATGAGGTCAGTCTTCTACGAGAATCACATAAATCAACGTCCACGATTGACTAGGCTCATTTATGTAAGGATATTGTATTTTTTTTTGTTTTTTCTTGAGTGCAGGGCCAGGTCTGGGTACAAAGCTGATATAAAGAGGTAAAAATCCAAGGTACTTTTCTATATTTAATTCACACGTTATGTTAGTTTGGTCAAGATAGAGGGGCGCAATGGACTTTGCATATAATATAAAAAAAAAATGACTCAAAAGGACTCTATGACAAAATAAAAATATGATGATAACTTTCAGCCAAATTTTTTATTTTGCAATCTTGAATTATTAGTTGAGTGATTGAGCATTTAATTTGTATGCAATGAATTTTATCATAACGTCTCACATTCAAAATCAATCTCGCTAGCCACATTGTGGCAGAGTTTAATTAGATGCACGTGAACAAGCGAATTGTGTGTGTTTGTGGCATTCTTTTAAGTTGAACAATTCGGATACTTTAAACCTTAAAAAAATATATATTAACTCTTTTTGGACTAGGTGTCAAGATTTTTGGGGTTTGTGATAGCAAATGAATTACCCTTTTAAAATAAGATGATTATTATCAAAATAAAAATACGATTGTCATTCTATTCACTGCCTAAGTAGGACCTTCTCTTATTGGTAATCTTAATTACTATACATAGTACTACTAATAGTTTAGAAAATTTAGATTGCGCCATCATGCGCTACAATTATATAAATTTTCAAATATTAAGAATGATGACACTAGTTAAGTGACGAAAAAGTGTGTGTGTCTATATATATATTAATACTGATTTTTATTGTTATGTGTGTAATGACTATGTACATATCAAATCCTTTTCCATTACAAGGTGGCATTAATTTTTCAAAACTTAAACCTGACTAGAATTCATATGACATGGATTCTGTGATTGATTTGTTACATTATATTCGTATGCTATCGATTTATGATATTAACAAGGAAATTTTAGAAAAAGAAGAGTATTCCATAATACGAGGCATACTTAACCATATTGGTCTCGTTTGGTTTAGCTTTCCCAAGGGGCTTTGAGCCCCCAAAGCCCCTTGGGAAAAGATTTTGGTGTTTGGTTTGGCATTTGTAACTCTCCTTGGCCAAATGCTCCCTTTTAGAATGCTGAAAGTCTAAAGCAGGTGGGCTTTCAGCATTCGGGAAATGTGAGTCCACATTTACTATTCATCCGTTAACTTTTTTTTTTAACCGATCATATTCCCCATACCCTCAACCGCCGGCGGTCAGATCTGGTCGTCGGTGGTTGGCCCACCGTTGATCGGTGATGGAGTTTCATAGAATTTTTTTTTTTTTTTAAATAATAAAAACCCTTTGCAAATGTTGGGTTTACCAAACGGTATTTACACCAAAGTCACTTTCCAATGTCTGCGATTTTCCCCAAGGTGGGGGATTCTTCTTTAGCATGGTCTGGAGTGGAATCAGCAGTTAAAAACGTCCAAGCATTCCTGAAAACTCCTTTACCTCAAAGATATTTGCATTTGGCCAAAGGCATTCCCCCAAAGCCAAACCAAACGGGCTTTTAGTCGCAAAACACCGAAGTATTGCATACAAAAGGACAAGACTCCTAGGTTATTGGCTCATAACTTTAAATAGAGGTGATTTTCCAACTAAAACATTATGGCAAATGAAGGATATCTTGCCTCGTCCATCGACCCAATGCAATTGCAGCCATTGGTCATTTGGAGCTCACTTGTGTGGTCTGCATGATCAATTGTTATAATGAATCTAATCCAACGGTCTTAGGTGCATGAAATAATTTTGCCAGTAAAGAAACACATTTCGTAAGTAGTTTTGCTTAAAAACATAGTTATCTCGAGATTACAAATATACTTTTGGATGCCTATCTCATTTATTCAATTACTACGGTATATCATTTGAAAATTCTTGAGATTATTGCAAGATTGTTGTTTTTCATGAATTTAATACATCTTTGTATAATCCTAAATATGGTTACAGGTACATATCGAGTTTATTCGAAGAGTACATGATATATGTTAATATAAATATAAAGGGATTGTTTCTTTCAAACATTGGATCATCATTATCTTTGCTATTTGTAATGTGAAAAGTAACATATTTTTATTAAAAAAAAAAAAACAATGGTTCCCGGATTAAAGAAAAGATAATTCTACGTGGAGATAATCCTAATTAGTTTTTTGAGAATCCCGAAATATCTCTTTTTCTTTACTTTTTCTGTCACATTTTATCGTTTTCTTAGAAAGATTCCAAGACGACTCACGAGTCTTCGTCCACCCTCATTACCAAGTCTTCCCACACGAGGATCATGCGGTCACTAGGCGTCGGGCCCGGAGGTTTTTAGTACGTAACTGATAGAGATATGAGTCGGCCATGAAAGTTGTTGCTTTGCTTTCCAGGTCAAGACTAGCGTCATGATTGCGCGGACGATCTTGTCAAGGATTCCTTACTAAAGAGGGGAGATAATGGATGTCTTGGGCCCACCATTTGGAATGCAGCGCTGCTTTTGTCAATTGCATCTGCTGGTCGGACAAGGAATGGCACTAAACATATCTTCGTTTCAAGCTGGAGGAGCAAAGGAAGTTGCTCTTCTTTAGAGACTTAAAATCAAGAGCAATAATGATAGAAATTATACTTTGATTTTTCTAATGTTATTTGATTGGAATCAGGTATGGCTGGTAAACGATGAAAACAAAAATCAATGGGTCCAACTCTTTTTAGTTTTTCTTGAGTACTATTGCAAAGTATGCCACACAGTTACCATTGCAGATTTCGCAAGTTCCACGAGTTTTCTTGAAACACTAGGCCATGCCGAAGCCCGACGAGAGATGCAAGGCGCTCATCGCACTTGGGCTACTCTCCTGTTTTATGAATTTTCAAATTATTTCGTATTGTTTAAGGCTTTTGATGACAGCATCTAACACCACATGTGATGCTAGAATGGCAACAAACTGCAAATTAATGCCATGTTATGAGCACTTTCGTCAAATTTTCAAATAGATGGCCAAATACAAGTAAAAAAACACATGTACTTAAAGGACCCAGTCAAAAATAAAAACATTACAAGATTGATTGAACATTTTATAAAAAGTTTTGATGAGGATAAAGCACGTACTAGAGACTCTGGTTGCTATATTCATTTGTTGGCACATGAAAAAAGACATGTTAGTTAATGGCTGATTTTTATGTAAGTTGAGCATGTTTTATGATGAAAATTATTATTATCATATGTGTTGTCAATTTTTACTCTTACGAGTCGGCTACTTTTTATATTTGCCATTTAATTGATAGTCGAAATCAGAATATCCAACTCACAATTCCAAGTCGATTGCTTTTATATTTGTTTGGAACTACAATTGCAAATGTACTTTTGGATGCTGATCTTATTTAATCAAATATTGTAGTACACTATTAGAGAATTCTTGAGATTATTGCAAAGTCATCCTTGTTGTTGTTGTTATTATTCTTATTATTAATATTTTTTAATACATCTTTAGATTATCATAAACATGGTTATAGATACATGATTAGACTACATGGAGAGTATGCAAAACTTGTTAATATAAAAATAGGAGGACTACTTTTTTAAACACTAGAATGTCATTATCTCTATAATTTGAGATATAAAGAATGACTTCTTTTGAAACTAATAGTTCCCTGAATGAAAAAGTAATTCTTCAATGGAGATAATGGTTGATACTTTTTACATCTATATCATATTAATTCAACAATTTCAGTTTTTTCAATATTCAAATGACTTAAAACATTTAAAAGTAGTATATAATTAAATTAAATGGTGATATCACATGGCAGACTTCATTGAAATAAAAATACAAAAATAGCAGTATGAATCTGCGGAAATGCGAAAAACCTCATTTTCTTTTGGATGCCGCTGTTGTTATATAATTCATCATTATTTTCTCGGTCAAGTTTAAGAAGACGAGAAACACACTCCGTGCAGCCCCAGTACTGCTCTCCCGATCGGCCATGGCGATGGAGAATGGTCGAGTGACGACCATCTCGCGTGGCAGACATATCGTCATCGAAGGTCATCATCCGCATGGATCAGGCTGAACCCCACCACGTGTTTTCCGGATGCTCTTTCTTTGGCATTTGTCGTGTTCTTCGATACGGAGATTGTTTTTATTTTTTTGAGTCTTGGGCCAGGTCTACTGGGTCCAAACCCAACATAAAGAGGTAAAGGTTCCCCCGCCCGAACAAAAAACAAACACCAAAAAAATCCAAGGTACTTTTCTGTATCTAATTTTTGTGTGCAACACGTGTTACTTTAGTTTGATCAAAAAGAGAGGGACGCAATGGACTTTGCATATAATATAAAAAAGAGACTCCAAAGGACTTCATGATAAAAAAAAATACATATGGTGATAACTTTTAGTCAAATTTTTTGTTTTGCGATCTTGAATTATTAATTGAGTGATCAAGCGCTTAATTTGTATGTAATGAATTTTGTCACAATGTCTCACATTCAGAATCAGTCTCACCAGCCACATTATGACAGAGTTTTACTAGATGCATGTGAACAGACGAATTGCATACATTCGCACATTCTTTTTTTAAGTTGAACAGTTCAAATACTTTGAACTGTAAAAAAAAAAAAAAAAAAAAACGGTTATTAACTTATTTTGGACTTGGTGTCAAGATTTTTGGGTTGTGATATTACCCTTTTTAGATAAGATGATTTTAATAAAATTAAAATATGATTTTTATTGTATTCACTGCCTAAATAGGACCTTCTCCTATTGGTTATCTTAATTACTATACATAGTACCACTAATAGTTTAGAAAATTTAGATTGCACCATGGTGTGCTACAATTATATAAATTTTCAAATATTAAGAATGATGACACTAGTTATGCATCGAAAAAGTATATATATTAATAATTTTTAATACTGATTTTTATTGTTATATGTGTAATGACTATGTATAAGTCAAATCCTTTTTCCATTACAAGGTGGCATTGATTTTTCAAAACTCAAACACAAAGTTGACTAGAATTCATATGACATGGATTTTGTGATTGACTTGTTACATTATATCCGTATGCAACCGATTTATGATATTAACAAGAAAATTTTAGAAAAAGAAGAGTATTCCATGTCACGGGCATACCTAACCATATTAATTGCTAAACACTGAAGTATTGCATACAAAAAGATTTGACTTCTAGGTTCATTGGCTCATAACTTTAAATAGAGGCAATTTTCCAACTAAAACATTGTGGCAAATAAAGGTTCTCTTGCCTTGTCCATCGATCCAATGCAATTTTAGCCATTGGTCATGCGGAACTCACTTGTGTGTCTTTATGATCAATGGCTATGATGAATCTAATCCAATGGTCTTAGGTGCATGAAAAGATTTTGCCAACAAAGAAACACATTTTATAAGTAGTTTTGCTTAAAAACATAGTTATCTCGAGATTGAAATAACATTTAATGTCTCCGCACAGATCAGGCGGTTAAAGGTGAAGACAGATCCTATTTTGGATCCCATAATGCAAATAAAGTTATACTTTTACATTGTCCCGTGACTAGATTATTAATCTTTCTTTTAATTAATGATGTATTTAACTATAATTTAATAGCCATCAACCAAGTCCCCTTTGTCAATTTCTTTTCGTTTTGTTTGGAACTACTATTACAAATCTACTTTTGGACGCCTATCTCATTTAATCAATTACTACCACATATCATTAGAAAATTCTTGAAATTATTGCAAGATTGTTGTTTTTGATGATTTTAATACATATTTGTATAACCCCAAATATGATTATCGGTACATATCGAGTTTATCCATAGAGTGCACAATATATGTTAATATACATATAAGGGGATTGCTTTTTTCAAACACTGTAACATGAAAAGTAACACTTTTTTTTTAGAAAACAATGATTCCTGGATTAAAGGAAAGATAATCTTATTAATTATTTTCTTGAGAGAAATATCTCTTTTCTTTACTTTTTCTCTCGCATTTTATCGTTTTCTTAAAACGATTCCAAGACGACTCACAAGTCTTCATCCTCGGTCGTCACCAAGTCTTCCCATGCAAGGACCATGCGGTCAGTCACTAGGCATCGGGCCCGGAGGTTTTAGCACGCAACCCAGGCCACACGTGCATGAGCCAAATGCACAAAACCCAATGAATTTCAGCAGTTAGATGAATTAGTCGCATGTGGAGCCCACGTAAATCAACGTTGGAGATCGACCGGACTCATCAACATGCGGAGCATGTTGTTAATGTTGGGACGCAGGGTCGGGCCAACTGAAAAGGAAAAGCCTCAAAGGATGATAAAAAGGTTGTTTCCTATGTTTCACTTTTGCCGTGAAACACATTACTTTACTTTTGGCCTCGATAGAGGTGCGCAATCCATAATAAACCGACTGCTCGAAAGAGGACTCAATGAGCGCTTTCGAAAAAGGAAAAAAAAAAGGCTTTCAAAAAGAAAGAGGACTCAATGATCAAAATAGCTTGTTTACAATTTTCCTCGCCTAATCATTTTGTTTCATATTCTTATTGAATGATAAAACATTTAATTTGAATGCAATATATTCCATTGTAGAATCTGACATTCAAAATAACCTCGCCAGCCTCCCTAAATATATGGAGCTTTACTAGACGTATGTGAAAAGGCGAATTGCACGTATTTGTGACATTTATTTAAGTCGTATAGTCCATATTCTTTGTAGTAAAAATAAAAAGAAAATCAATATTTTGTTTTGAACTATGTTGGAGATTTTCGGGGTTTTGATGGCAAGTCAATTACCATTTAATTTAAGAAGATTCAATCAAAATTAAAATAAAATCATTGTTCTATTCATTGCTTGAGATGGGTTTTCTCCTATAAGCGATCTTAATTACTATGCATAATATTTACTAATAATTTAGAGATTTGGATAAAACCAGCATGCGATAAATTTATATGAACTTTCACATATTAAGAAAGGGGCACTTTTATGACACTTATTAAGTAGTCGGACAAAAGAAGATGTACATTGATAATATTTTTATTGTAATAGGTGTAATTAATATTTATTAATCAAATCCTTTTCCAAACAGTATACTTCACCCTTGCTCTTAAGAACTTTTTTTTTTTTTTTTTGGTTTTCTCTTAAGAACTCATTAACAATATTTCTTATGTTTATTTAGGCAACGTCTTACGTGTCTTTTCTCACACTGTGTTCTCAAAATAATAATAATAATAATAAGAACACCACAACTACAAAATTTTCTCTACACAAGCAATTTTATATGTAGTTGACTCGTGCTTATTTCCCAACTAGATAATTAATGAGTGGAAGAATTGACAAGATATGAGAATAATGGGAACAACAAGCAAGAGAAAATTGAGAGTGTCAGAATTTAAATAATTGACTTATGTTTGTCATTCCTTATGAACCAAGTCGCCACAATGCCTCGTGTTATATTGAAATTGAAGTCAGAATCATGCCCTTGATAGATAATAGAAACACCTTCCACATGTGGCAAACTCCTGACATTTTGCTCCTTCCTAGGATTCAAACATTATTTAACTTTTCATGTTGTTTAAGGTTTTGATGGCCACATATTATTTCATACGCGGTGCTATGATGGCAATTAATTGCAACTTAGTGCCATATTGTAAGCATTTTCGTAAATTTTTTAAATAGATGGACTGATACAAATAAAAAAGGAATACACTTAAAAGACCCAATAAAAAAAAAAATCAGGGGCTTGATTGGACGTTTTGTAAAAGTTATGATCTGATAGTTACACTATCATGCCAAAGATTAATCTGAGGAGAAAACACGTGCTGGAGACTTGGTAACTACATTCATCTATTGGTAGAAAAAGAAAGAACGTCAATTAATGGTCGAGTTCTATGCAAGTCAAGCATATTTGATGATGATAATTAACATTATCATATTTGTTCCCAATTATAACCCTTACAACATACGGACAGTTTTTTTTTTTTTTTTTTTTTTCACTTGCCTAGTCCAGCACAAAATTCAGAGTCAACCGCTTTTATATTTGCTTGGAACTTCAATTAGAAATATAATCTGGGATGCTAATCTTGTTTAAACAAATATTGCAATATATTATTAGAAATTCTTGAGATTATTGCAAGTTTTTTTTAATGATTTTAATACATCTTTACATGACAATAAATATAATGACAGGTACATGTTGAGTCTACACGAAAAGTATCTCGATATTTTCTAATATTTACAGAAGAGGGTTACTTTGTCTAACACACCTGAAAGTCATTATATTTGTAATTTGAGATGTACAAAGTGACTTCTTTAGAATATAATAATTTTCAAAGTGGAATGATCATTTTCAACATCTTCAATTTTAGAAGATTCAAAAAACTTAAAAACCTATTAAAGCAGCATTATTAATTTAATAGACGATGTTATGTGATAAGAGCTCATTGAAATATAAAATAGGGAGACAAATCCACGGTATTGCGAAAATCATCTTGTTGTGATACAAACCTTCATCATTGGGAAATCTCCCAAGTGACGTCCTCAATTCGCGCAATGCACCTTTCATCATTGAGAAAGGTCATTCTCCGACTGGATCACAGTGGACCCCACAACGTCTCTTCCGTGTGCTTTTTTTTTTTCTGTGGCGTGTTGTTTTGTTACTCCGAAGACTTCGAAACGACTTGAAGTATTCATGCACCGAGAGAGCCTTACGAGCCTTGCGAGTCTCGAGGAACACGTTGGTGGGATTTCAAAAAATCTACTTCAGTAAAAAGACATGCTAGTATCCACCTTCGAGAGGCACACCATAACAAGACATATTTTTTCATGGTACTTCATACGAAAGTGATTGTTATTTAAGAGACATAGAGACGGCTTGTATAAAGTCTCTTGTTCATATAATTGCTACTTTAGATTTCCCACAAAAGTTGGGGGTTATAGTTATCGGGTTTAGGATTAGTGCATTAACACTAAGCAAATTGAATCATTAGCGTTTATCAATTGATCTACCTTTGTCTTTTAATTCTATCTGCCGTAAATCAAAATTATAATTTCTACACAAAGATCTAAATATGATGTCAAATTTGTATATATAGTCAATCCATTGAAATTGATTTATTTCATGGGTAGAGGATTGAAAAAAAAAAAAAAGGTCTCTGTTCACGATTTTAATCATTTTAAACTCAGTTTGGAAATTCCTATGATAGATTGGGACACGACAACACGAACCAGGCTCCTAATAAAAGAAAACCTCCACAGTCGGATTGAGCAATTATTGAAGCTCGAATCATAGTCGTTGCTTTGCTTTCTAGGTCAAGACCAACGTCAAGATTGCACGGACGATCTTGTCAAGGATTCCATAGTAAAGAAAGGAGATAATGGATGTCTTAGTCCCACCATTTGGAATACAGCGCCGCTTTTGTCAATTGCATCTGCTGGTCGGACAAGGAATGGCACTAAACATATCTTTGTTTCAAGCTAAAGGAGCAAATGAAGTTGCTCTTCTTTAGAGAGTTAAAATCAAGAGCAATAATGATAGAAATCTTACTTTGATTTTTCTAATGTTATTTGGTTGGAATCAGGTGTGGCTGGTAAACGATGAAAACCAAAATCAATGGGTCCAACTCTTTTTAGTTTTTCTTGACCACCACTACAAAGTATGTTATACAGCTATCATTGCAGATTCCGCAAGTTCCACGAGTTTTCTTGAAACATTAGGCCACACCTAAGCCCGATGAGAGATGCAACACCCTCATCGCACTTGGGCAACTCTTCCGTTTTCTTATTTTTTCAAAAATATTTATTATTCCGTATTGTTTAAGGTTTTTGATGACAACATCTAACACCACATGTAATGCTAGAATGGCAATAAAATGCAAATTAATGCCATGTTATGAGCACTTTCGTCAATTTTTCAAATAGATGGCCAAATACAAGTAGAAAAACACATATACTTAAATGACCCAGTCAAAAATAAAAACATTATGAGCTTGATTGAACATTTTATAAAAAGTTCTGATGAGGATAAAGCACGTACTAGAGACTCTGGTTGCTATATTCATCTGTTGGCACATGAAAAAAGACATGTTAGTTAATGGCTGATTTTTATGTAAGTTGAGCATGTTTTATGATGAAAATTATTATTATCATATGTGTTGTCAATTTTTACTCTTACAACGAGTCGGCTACCTTTTATATTTGCCTTTGATTGATAGTCGAAATCAGCATATCCAATGCACAATTCCAAGTCTACTGCTTTTATATTTGTTTGGAACTACAATTGCAAATGTACTTTTGGATGTTAATCTTATTTAATCAAATATTGCAGTACCCTATTAGAGAATTCTTGAGATTATTGCAAAGTCATCCTTGTTGTTGTTGTTGTTATTATTATTATTATTAATAATGTTTTTTAATACATCTTTAGATGATCATAAACATGGTTATAGATACATGACTAGACTACATGGAGAGTATGCAAAACTTGTTAATATAAAAATAGGAGGACTGCTTTTTTTAAACACTAGAATGTCATTATCTCTGTAATTTGAGATATAAAGAATGACTTCTTTAGAAACTAATAGTTCCCTGAATGAAAAAAGTTATTCTCCACAGAGATAATGGTTGATACTTTTTACATCTATACCATATGAATTCATCATTTTCAGTTTTTCAATATTCAAATGACTTAAAACATTTAAAAGTAGTATATAATTAAATTAAATGGTGATGTCACATGACCGACCTCATTGAAATAAAAATACAAAAATAGGAATATGAATCTGCGGAAATGCGAAAAACCTCATTTTCTTTTGGATGCCGCTGTTGTTATATAATTCATCATTATTTTCTCGGTCAAGTTTAAGAAGACGAGAAACACACTCTGTGGAGCCCCAGTACTCCTCTCCCGGTCGGCCATGGCGATGGAGAATGGTCGAGTGACGACCATCTCGCATGGCAGACATATCGTCATCGAAGGTCATCATCCGCATGGATCAGGCTGAACCCCACCACGTCTTTTCTGGATGCTCTTTCTTTGGCATTTGTCGTGTTCTTCAAAAGACTTCGAGACGACTTGCTGTTCTTCTTGTGCCGAGAAAGATTCTCGTGTCGCCGTCACCTTGCAGTCATCAGGCGTGGGGCCCACTGATTTTAGTGCGGAACCAAGTCACATTTGCATGAACTAGGTTACAAGATCTCAATGAATTTCAGTTCTTAGATGAGGTCAGCCTTATACGAGAATCACATAAATCAACGTCCACGATCGATTAGGCTCATTTATGTACGGAGATTGTATTTTTTTTTTCCTGAGTGCAGGGCCAGGTCAGCTGTGTCCAATGCCAATATAAAGAGGTAAAGGTCTCTCCCCCCCCCCAAAAAAAAAAAATCTGAGGTACTTTTCTCTAATTAATTTTTGTGTGTAGCACGTGTTACTTTAGTTTTGGTCAATGGAGAGGGGCGCAATGGACTTTGCATATAAAATAAAACAAATGACTCGAAAGGACTCTATAATAAAATAAAAATATGATGATAACTTTCGGCCAAATTTATGTTTTGCAATCTTGAATTATTAGATGAGTTATCAAGCATTTAATTTGTATGCGATGAATTATGTCACAATGTCTTACATTCAGAGTCAGTCTCGCCAACTGCATTGTGGTAGAGCTTTACTAGATACATGTGAACACATGAATACATTCTTTTAATTTGAACAGTTTGGACACTTTGAACCGTGTAAAAAAAAAAAAAAGTTACTAACTTGTTTTGGACTAAGTGTCAAGATTTTTTGGGTTGTGATAGCCAATGAATTACCCTTTTAAAATAAGATGATTTTAATCACAATTAAAATACGATTGTTATTTTATTCATTGCCTAAGTAAGACCTTCTCATAGTGTTGATCTTAATTACTATACATAGTACCACTAATAGTTTAGAAAATTTAGATTGCGCCATCATGCACTACAATTATATAAATTTTCAAATATTAAGAATGATGACACTTGTTAAGTAACGAAAAAGTATATATATTAATAATTTTAATACTGATTTTTATTGTTATGTGTGTAATGACTATGTAAAAATCAAATCCTTTTCCATTACAAGGTGGCATTAATTTTTCAAAACTCAAACACAAAGTTGACTAGAATTCATATGACATGGATTTTGTGATTGACTAGAATCCACTGGACTCATCAACATGCGGAGCATGTTGTTAATGTTGGGACGCAGGTTCAGGCCAACTGGAAAGGAAAAGCCTGAAAGGATGATAAAAAGGTTGTTTCCTATGTTTCGCTTTTGCTGTGAAACACGTTACTTTACTTCTGGCCTCGATAGAGGTGCGCAATGCATGATACAAAGACGACTGCCCAAAAGAGGACTCAATGAGCGCTTTCAAAAGGAAAAAAAAAAAAGTTTAAAAAAAAAAAGAGGACTCAATGATCAAAATAGTTCGTTTACAATTTTCCTCGCCTAATCATTTTGTTTTGAATTCTTGAATTATTGATTGAATGATAAAACATTTAATTTGAATGCAATATATTCCATTGTAGAGTCTCACATTATGAATAATCTTGCCAACCTCCTTGAATATATGGAGCTTTACTAGACATAAGTGAACAGGTGAATTACACGTATTTGTGACATTTATTTAAGTTGTATAGTCGATATTCTTTGTAGTAAAAAAAAAAAAAAAACAAAAGCAATATTTTGTTTTGAACTAGGTTGAAGATTTTCGGGGTTTTAATGGCAAGTCAATTACCATTTAATTTAAGAAGATTTAATTAAAATAAAAATAAAATCATTGTTCTATCCATTGCTTGAGATGGGTTTTCTCCTATAAGCGATCTTAATTACTACGCATAATATTTACTAATAATTTAGAGATTTAGATAAAATCAGCGTGCGATACAATTATATAAACTTTCACATATTGAGAAAGGGGCACTTTTATGACACTTATTAAGTAGTCGGACAAAAGAAGATGTACATTGATAATATTTTTATTGTAATAGGTGTAATTAATATTTATTAATCAAATCCTTTTCCAAACAGTATACTTCACCCTTGCTCTTAAGAACTCATTAACAATATTTCTTATGTTTATTTAGGGCAACGTCTTACGTGTCATTTCTCCCGTTGTGTTCCAAGAAAAAAAAAATCTAATAAGAACACCACAACTACAAAATTTTCTCTATACAATCAATTTTATATGTAGTTGACTCGTGCTTATTTTCCAACTAGATAATTAATGAGTGGAAGAATTGACAAGATATGAGAATAATGGGAACAAGAAGCAAGGGAAAATTGAGAGTGTCAGAATTTAAATAATTGACTTATGTTCTCAGATCATGTTAAACTTACCATTTTTCTGAAAAATTTAAATTATTAAAAACCGTGTCAACAATTTATTTTAACAAACTGCATCACAAAATAATGCGGCATCATACATTCTTGAAATCGATTTATTGCCGAAAGCATGAGACCCGAAGCATGACTTCATTTAATTATCCGGAAATCATATAATACATCATCTAGCAAGTATAGTTCACTATATATTTTTGGAAAAATAGATCATACATCGCCAGCATAAAAGAAGTTTCATATAAGCAGTCTCAGCATCTTTGATTTAAAGATTATTACTATCAATCTTTTAAATCAATGGTGTATGAAGTCGTTCTTGTAAAATTTTCTTTACACCGGTTGCATGTGCTACAATTACTGTATCTTTTTTCCGACATAGCTTTTCACAGCTTGCAATTATGTATCTTGACAGCAAGGATACTTGCGTAAATAAAATATATTATTGTACATCGCAATAGCATTTCTGTTATAGTATATTTGATAGGTAAAGTGGAAGGAAATTGCAACAAGCACGGGTGACTAACTTCCACTAGGCATTATCATAAGAGTTCCTCCAAACACATAACATGATGTTCTGTTTAAACTGCTACTAATCTGAATGGGCGCATGACTGTCAACTCACCATGATATAGTGAAAATACAATCAAGATAATCCTATGTCATAGCACAGTCAAACATACACATCAAACAAATTAAGATTTTTCAAAGCCAAAAAGCAATTAGGAAATTTCGAACTTGTGACCAATGTGGCTCTATATGTCCGAAACTACCAGAAAATAAGCTTTACTTGAAATGGTGATAATAAAAACCTTGGCATGTCTTTTTTTTTTAATATATTATTCTGTCTTGCATTTCTTGTATATGCAATCGAATCCTTCAATTTGTTCCATTGACACAAGCCCTTCCCGCCCTCCATTACTGTACTTAATTTCACCTATTTGTCCATTGAGTATATAATGGGCTAGGGTGAACGGCTCATACTTAAATCCCACTCTGTGAACAAGGACAGAAGCACAAAGGTCCCAAAAAGGAGAGGGGGAGAGAGAGAGAGAGAGAGAGAGAGTTTTCTGGAAATGAAGGTAGTGCAGCAGCTTCTACTGGTGGCTGTGGCCTGGTGGTTGCCACAAGGCGGCGCTCCCACCGTGGCCGGAGACTGCGCACACAGGTGTGGGAGCGTGACCATATTTTATCCCTTCGGGCTCGAACCCCACTGTGCAAGGTCCGATGAGTTTTTGCTCAATTGCAGTACGACCGAAGGGAGCGGTGGTCAACTACTGTTGGGGAATTATTCGATACACAAGATCATAGTCAGCGACTCGACCATGATCATCAGACTCCCCGAACTAAACTACTGCTACAACAAGTCTGGCTTGCCAGTAAACCTAACTTATAGTCTGTCCATCGATCTATCTTCATATCCACAGTACAGATTGTCGGCCGCCCGGAACACCCTCACAGTCCTCGGTTGTGACACCTACGCTCTCATGCAGGGGGTCCCGGCCAACAATCAGTACACATTGCCCCCGGGCGGCTGCATCTCCTACTGCAGCGAGTACGATGACTTGGCGAAGGAGACCACTTGCTCTGGTATCGGTTGCTGTCAAGCATCCATTCCGAAGGGGCTCAACAATCTCCACATTACAATCAACTCCTTCAACTATCACATGAACTCGTCATTCAGCCCCTGTGGAGTGGCCTTCGTGGGGGACAAAAAGTCATTCAATATCTCCAGCAAGAGACTCCCGAGATTAGAGGATTTGGGCAAGAGGGCGGACCTTGTTCTGGACTGGATGATCGGATGGAACGTCACTTGCACACGGGCCATGTCGAACCAGTCGAGCTATGCCTGTGGCAACAACACTGACTGTCGCGACTTCGTTGATGAACCGGGTTACCGTTGCTTTTGCAAGCCTGGGTATGAGGGGAATCCCTATGATCGCTCCTGCGGGTGTCAAGGTAATTAACATATGTGACTCATGCATTGTCACCTCTAAATGAACTGTGTGGATAACTAATTTATGCATTGTTTCCATCTAGTTTAACCATTTAATGAGGCGCCGTTTGATTTGTGACACCCTCTCTCTCTCTCTCTCTCTCTCTCTCTCTCTCTCTCTCTCCCTCTCTCCTCCCTCTCAACCTCTACCTCCACTCTCCGGCTTGCATCTCACGACATTGCCACCGCCACATCATTCGCCCACCACCTTAGGTGAGCCTAGCGTCGGCCTTCATGCGCGTCGGACCCCACAGCCGTCTTTCTCTCTACCATGCCAAAACACACTCCCGCTCCTCCACGGCAACAGCTACTCCACTTCGGAGATGACAACAAAGTGCCTCCACCACTCCGAGCAACGACTATGACGACTTTCTCTCTGTCCCCGAGTCTGTCTTGTACCTCATCTCAGCATTGACAAGTCCCCCCGAATGTCTCCTCGCAACGAAGGAGATATGCTTGCTAGTCTCTTCCATTAACGGAGGAGACCATATCTATAAGTCTCCTATGAAGAAGACAAAACTGCTGCAACATTTCATAAAGAGCGACGTGGCAATGGTGCGTGCGTGATGGTGGTGGTGGGGAAGTGGGAGAAAATGTTAGAATATCAGCTCAGATTAAAAATAGTCCATTAAATGAATGACACGTGTCATCCTGTGGGGTCCACTGTCAGAAATTTTGAACGTGTCTCTCTCCCGTCTCACGCGATGCTCTCTGCTCTCTCCATCCCCGACGACGCTTTGCTCTCTCACTCTCCCTCTCGACTCCGATCTGCTCTCTCTCGCCGCCGCCTCTGCCTCGTCCGTTGCCTCCGCCATTGCCTCGTCCACCGATTCCCCTCCAGCGACGGCTCCACCAATGAGGTCGTCCGCTGCCCCCCGCAGCCACCCTTAGGTCCAAAAACTAGCCCATATCCCCCGGCCGTCATCACCTGCGACCCTAAGCTCTCCCTCAGCCCTTACATCCTCAAGGTCGCTTGCAGCTTGAATGACGTCGCCTCCCTCCATTGGTCGTCCGCCGTCCCCTGGGTCTAAGAACAAGCCCAAGCCTTCCGTCAGTCCATGCATCCTCGAGGTCTCCTGTGGCTCCGATGTTGTTGCCTCCCTCCACGGCTTCTAGATATGGCGAGGCGGTCAAGGTGAGGGCGACCCTCACCCTAGCTGCGAGGGTCCAACCCTTGTCGACTTTGGCGAAAGCGACCCTTCCTTGTGGCCGAATAGCCAGCTATCAACCACAGGCCAAAGGAAAAGAAAGAAAAAAAAAAGGAAAAAAAAAGGGAAGAAACTATGAAGAAGAAGAGAAACGACAAGTGCAAAAGAGTAGAGAGATACAAAGGGAGAGAGATAATTTCAAATAAGAAATATTTACATAACCGTTCTTAATCTACTATGAGAATAACAGTTTGTCTTCTGTATAATGTAGACATTAATGAGTGCGAGGACCCACAGAAATACCCATGCAGTGAAAAGTGCAAGAATCTGCCTGGGAGCTACAGATGTGACTCTGGAATATACAGCAACGGTGATAATCGTCGCGATATAGCTCTTGCAAGTAAGTCTATCTCCTCATCATTCACCTAATAGTTCATATTCTATCGTCCATTCTTGATTTTGCAATATGTTTATATGTTTTAAAGATTATTATATTAGTTGGTGTAATCCCAATAACACAAGCAATGAGCCACAGGCTGCCAGGTGTCCCTATTCAGTCCTAGGCTAAAGCTATTCAGTCCTAGGCTAAATCATAAACATATGATTTTGCAATATGTTTATATGTTTTAAATATATAAATATATATTAAAAAAATATTAAATGGGTTGTGCATTTGAAATTAATCTTTTTTGATTAAGTACGTGGAGCGTACGAAGATTACATGCTTGAATAAGTAATCTAGTAACATATATTCTTTGGCAGTGATTCTTGTACCCGTCGTCTGCATATATGCTGGTGCTTTAGCCTCGGTCACGTGGAAGTGGAGAATTAGAAAGATAAACTTCAAACGAAATGGGGAAAGTTTTCAAAAGTCAAGGAGTTCAAATCTTTACGGAGGCAGAGCTGGCAAAAGCAACCAACAACTATGATGAAAGCAACAAGCTAGGCGAGGGTAGTTTCGGTTCTGTCTATAGAGGGAGAGTAGCAGTGGACAAGGGTGGTTCCGGTTCCGTCAATAGAGGAAGAACATCAATGGATATCGAGGTCGCGGTCAAGAAGCCTAAAGATGTGCACAAGCCTCTAATGAAGAAAGAATTCCAAGATGAACTTAAAACTGTGACGCAAACAAACCACAAAAATATGGTGAAGCTCTATGGCATATGTTTGGAGACTAGAATACCCTTGTTGGTTTATGAATACATTTCGAATGATACCCACTTCAATACCCTCTTCAAACACATCCATCCGAAAGTGTCAACCTTCTTGAGATCGTGGGAAAACCGGCTCAAAATAGCCACTGAAGCTACACTTGCACTCAAGGAAATGCATGCCAGCGAAATCATTCATGGCAACATCAAGTCGGCGAATATACTTATTGATCAAAATTACTCGGTGAAAATATCTGATTTTGGAACTTCAGTACTTAAATCACTGCAGCATAGTCACATCGTAGCCACTGAAATAGAAGGCACATTGGACTACATTGATCCAGAATATTTAACCACTAGTAAGCTAACAATTAAAAGTGATGTATACAATTTTGGAGCTGTCCTCATGGAGTTGCTCACCGGAAAGAAGCCTACAACTTTTGTTGCTAATAAGTCCGAGGAGCCAATCAATATTATCCCTCATTTCATCTCTTCCGTGAACGATGGGACACTCTTTCATGTCATAAATTTTAAGGCCGCTGGTGAAGATGAAATCAAGCAAGTAGAAACGGTTGCTAAGATTGCAGGTGAAGTGCTTGGACCAAAGCAGGTAGAAAGAGGCCAACAATGAGTGAAGTGGCTCAGCAACTCCCCCAATTAACCGAGCTCGACGGTTGAAGTAGACAATGCGAGCCCATATTCGAAGAGGCTAGAATCTGTTCCACTTGTTGAGATTTCGTGGATGGCTTGTCTTTCTTGTGCAGGATTGGATTAAGTATGTTCCCATTTGATCCTTTATTCTTATAGTAACGTGTAGTAATTGCCCATAAGGACTTATAGGGTTGATTGTGTGCTTTGAATATGTGGTATGTTGCCATTTGCTATGGTCTTATGTTTGTGCAAGCATTTGGGCTAGTTTAAGTGTGAGAATTTAATATACTATATGTGAAGCTGTGCATTGAAGTAGACTTATCTTATGGCCATTTTGGCATTATAATAATCTCTCTTTCCCTTTATCTTTTCTTATTTTTCATTTTTCCCTTCATATAATAATAATAATAATAATAATAATAATAATAATAATAATAATAATAATAATAATAATAATAATAATAATAATAATAATAATAATAATAATAATAATAATAATAATAATAATAATAATAATAATAATAATAATAATAATAATAATAATAATAATAATAATAGGTCAAGACAAAATCTACTCACTCCTTTATATCTTTTTTTCTTCGTATCTTATCCCAATTCACTCTTATTGCAAGTAAAATATCCATTCACTTTCAGTCTTTGCTTTTCCCTAATTATATTGCAATTAATCTTAATATAATTTTCATTTCCAAAAAAAGGATAATAATCGTTGGCTAAAAAGACAAAAATAGGCTAGAAAAATATTTTCCTCCACTCTTTTTTCTTTTTTTTTTTTTTTTTTTTTTTTTATCTTTTTCATAATTTGATCTTAATTTGACGTGATGGCAAAAAAATGAAATCTCAATTTACTTTACTTTCCCTTAATTTATAGTTCATTTAATCTAATTTGAGGTTAGATGTGACGGCCCAAGCGGCGGTGCACGGGGACGAGGGATGGCAGTGTGTCCGCGCCTCGGTCTTTGGACACCTTCTCTTGTTCGGAAAAAAAATACTATGTTAAGATAAGAGAATTTCGGGAATTGGGGGCATGTCTCCTATCCCATATCGCTTTTGGGGGGGGGGGAGTCATGGGCTAGTTTATAAGGCTTGGGTTCTCTAACCTGTCTAACGCGTTTTAAAGTCATGAGGATCGAGGCCCAAAGTGGACAATATTACACAATGGGAGGCCCATGTCCTTATAAATGGTATCAGAGCCGACTCCCGACAGCGAGGGCGCTATGCTCCCAAGGGGGGGAGAGTGTGACGGCCTAGGCGGCGATGCTCGAGGAGGAGGGATGGCGGTGGGGCGCGTCTCTAGGCTAGTTTATAAGGCTTGGGTTCCGACAGCGAGGGCGCTATGCTCCCAAGGGGGGGAGAGTGTGACGGCCCAGGCGGCAGTGCGCAGGGAGGAGGGATGGCGGTGGGGCATGTCTCTAGGCTAATTTATAAGGTTTGGGTTCTCTAACCTGTGTAACGCGTTTTAAAGCCATAAGGGCCAAGGCCCAAAGCGGACAATATTACACAGTGGAAGGCCCAAATCCTTACATTAGATATCAAATTTGGAGTGAGAGGGGGAAAGCCAAACAAATTCAAAACTAAAAAAATGTCACATATTCCAACCGTGATAAGATTACTCATAAATATGATAAAGGGTGATAGTGAAACCTATTGGACTCTTAGATCTACATTATCTTAGTTAATTCAATAAGAACAAAAAGATCTTATCAAACCTGTGAGAGGATCATAAGATCGAGCAAGGGAATTTACTTGATAATAACTTTATCGTAGAGCGGATTCTTTTTTTTTTAGAAAGATAAAGAAATGACTTTTACAACATTAACAGCAAGACATACAATTTGCCATTTAAGATGAAAGAACTTGTATCGTGTTATAAGTTTGATACCTAAAAACCATGATGAAAGACACTAACTAGCAAGGAATACCTAATCTCTTTTATCGTCAATAAAACTTTTTTCATTTCTGCCTAAATTTTACAGATTAAAGACTTAGACAATTGTTCAAGCAAAAAAAAAAGGCATAGAAAATTAATTTTTTTTGTAATTGACCATGATTTTAAGTAATATCTCAAAATGACAGTGTAAAAAACTTGTCCCAATTATGTTCTACCGAATAGTTATGAACAAAATTGACTAAAAGATCAAATATGTACGTTTAATTCGTTTTTAAGAGTAATTTGAGCTTGGCATTTGTTTTCTACGAAGTATTTCAAGAAAGCATCGCTCAACAAGAGATTGAAAATTTAAAAAAAAAAAATTATGAAATTATGGGAGAGAGAAATATTAAAGTATTCACCAAATTTTGTCGGTCCCGTGCTAAGGCTAAAGTTCTAGTCGAACGCAAAGACATCCCAAGTGTGTTTTAGGCTGCGTTTGTTTTCATTTCTTTTTCTGTTTTTAAACAACTTTTTTTTTTTTTGTTCCCTTAACAAAAATGATGGCAAAACACGTTTGTGTGCGTTTTTGTTCCAAAATTATTTTTTTGTTCCCAGAAACACATCTGGAACAGAAACAAGAAACAAAAAAAAGTTGTTTCTTGTTTCTGAAACAAAATTTAAGAACACTTTTCTTCTTCTCTCTTTTTTCTTCTTCTTTTCTTCTTCTTTGTTCTTTCTTTTTTCTTTGGCCGGTCGCCGGCCTCGACCATGGCCGGCGATCGTCGTCGAGGGCCGGCGACCTCGCCGAGCGTCGCCGGCCCCCGGCAAGGCTTGGCCTCGCCTTGGCCGGGCAAGCTCGGGCTCGCCCGCATCTGGCGAGCCCGAGCTCGCCTGCCTGAGGCAAGGGCCGGGCGAGCTCGAGCTCGCCAGTCCGGCGAGCCCGAGCTCGCCCAGCCAAGGCGAGGCCGCCGGCCCTCGTCGACCGGGCCGCCGGCCATGGCCGAGGCCGGCGACCGGCCAAAAGAAGAAAAAAGAAAAAAAAAAAAAGAAAGAAAAAAAGAAAAAAAATTAAAAAATTAAAAAATTAAAAGAAATAAAAAAGAATACAAATTTACCAAACGTGTTTCTGTTCATTTTTTATTCCCGGAACAAGTTTACCAAACGCGTCTTTTTGTTCAAAAATTGTTCCCCTAACAAACATTTTTTCTAATTCTTTTCCTAACAATTTTTAAACGAAATGTTACCAAACGCACCCTTAGTTGGATGCTTTTTTCGATAGTTTTTCTTGTAGTTTACCTTTGAGTAAAGCATCTTTGAATTTTTCTAAAAATAGATTTGTTTTTCATATTGTTTAAGGCGTTTGACAGCCAGATAGCACTTGTGGGGGCTAGAATGGCAATTAACTACAACTTAATACCATGTTATAACGCTTTCGTCAATATTTTAAATAGATGGGCCAATACAAATAAAAAAAAAAACTTTAAGGTCTAGTCCAAAATAACATTATAGATTTAATTGTACATTGTGCAAAAGTTCCGATTCAATATTGTCACGACCTAATCTTGGGTGAGCCACCTAAGATTTGGCTAATAAATTATTAAGTCTAGACTTAATTCAAGCTCTCCAAGCTCGTACCAATTCGCAACTAACATACAAAATTATTTTTATCTAAGAGCCATTAATCAGTTTATGGTGAGTCGATTAGATACCCACCTAAAGTAATGGGAGAATTACTTTACTCCTATGTACAAAAAAATCTAAGGTTGAGAACTTGATTACACTAATTAATCATCTAGTGCTCTACATTTTATAGCAACCGTGAGTTTTGAGATTCAATTCCTAACTAGGCTAAGGAAACAACAATTCATGCATCAAAAGGGCGCAATTAGAACGATGGAAATGTGCAATCAACAAGCCAACATTTGTTTCCATGAATATTCAATCCCTATTGTAAAGTTTTGAGGGCTTATTCAATTTTGAGCATAAAATTTTTTTGAGCACTTTCACAAATTTTAAGAGAAAACTATTCAAAAACTAATTTTTAAGCTTTTTCTTAACATTAAAAAGAATAATTTTTTTCGGGATTTTTTAAAAATCTTTTTGTAAATTAATTTTTAATCCGGAAAATAGGGACTCGGACTGGGCCCAGTCCAAATGTGGATCTGACCTGGGCCCCGCGAACCTGGGCTAGTGATACCAACTGGATTAAAATAAGTGGGCTCAATGATTCAAGCACAATCTGTTCACGACCTAAACCGAGACCAAATTCAATTAACCTAAGCCCAACCCAGATTTACCAATACTAAGCTCAAGCCCACTTCCTCTTTTTTTGTTTTCTTCTCTATTTCCCTAAGCCCTTCAACATCTCCTCCCTATTTCCACTACCCCAAGACAAACCCAGACAGAGCACACCAAAATGCAAGACAACTGCACGAGGACTTCAACAATCAAGGCTCATCATTAGACTAACACATTAGTATATCGCATGATACAGATTTCACCATCGAGTGCTCACAACCGAGACCCCCCAAACCAAACCGGAAACGACTTCCAAATCCGGCTAAAGAAATGTCTGAACACGAGGCAAACCATGTCGAAAGGCCGGGGCTTTTTAGACTCTATAGAGATGAAACCTAGCTAAAGAAATGTATTTGGCCATCAGTAAAAAAAATGTTGTACAAGACAAAACACATCTACGGATCCTTGGAACAATTCGGAATGCAAGGCTAATAAAACGACCAGTTTTGGTTCGAGCGTTCCCTTGAACACGTGGTGGCCACAGATCGAGAAGAAGACATCGACCCTTCTTAGATCTAAACTCAAAGAAAATCACCAGGAAATGCTCGATGCCAACAAGATAGAAGTAAAACACGCATGAACCAGAGAAGCTAGGTCGTAGCCTCTCCTTCAACCAAAATAGGGCGAAGCAAAAAGGGTTCGAGGGAATGAGCGTTTAACCGTGGGGTCCCTACCTGGCTTGGCGACGACGACCTCAACACGAATCGAGCTATAGGCGGCTGTCCCTGTGCTGCCAAGCTAGGATCCTCATGAAGATGGCGGATTAAATCGACAAATCCATTTGCCAGAAACCGAACACCTTGAGGAAGGGGAAAGTCGCAGGCTCGGTGGTGTCATTTAGGGGGCACCGGTTCGCAACGAGGGCGGCTGGACAACGCTCAGCCAGGAACGACCCTTTTTTCTTCTTCTCTCGCCCTCCTCGTTTTTCTCTTGGTCGTGCTTCTAGCTCTCTCTCTCTCTCTCTCTCTCTCTCTCTCTCCCTCTCCCTCTTCCTCTTTTACAGTACTCCTCCCCAATTCAGCTTGCTGAACATTCCAAGGTGGAGGCCCTTCTCCCTCCCGTCTCTCGCGCGCCGGCCAATCCTTGGCCTACACCGGCGGTCCTCCCCTTGCTCTCTACTCTGCCGCCGGTTTGTCCTCTACTTTGATAGATCTGTGGCGTTGAGCTCCTCCTCGAATTTACGGCTTGACTCGTCACTTTTCCGTTCGTTCTTCCCTTTCAACCGGCGGTCACTTTCGCCATCCCCGGTCCTTTGAACGTGATGTCCTCAGTCACGCACGTGAATAGCGAGAGGGGGCGGGCCGGGGAAGAAATAAGGAGAATGGGCCTGGCCCAACCTGGAGACCCGGCCCTTTTAAATTAATTAATTTTGTGAATTTTTATTTTGTTATTTTGTTATTCTTTTATTATTTTCTTATTAATAAAGTAGTAAAATTTAGCAATATTGATGAAAATTATCCTAATGCCTACATGCTGCGTAATCTAATGAAAATTCTTTTTGATAGAGCTGAGTCAATTCCTAGTTTTCTAATGTGTTGCCGAAATCTAGGTATCAATAATAGTTACACCATCCTATCTAACCATAAAATGATCTCTAATCATCTGTTGGCACATAAAAAAACATGTAAGTCAAGCATGATAGATGATGAAAATTAGTATTATCATATGTGCTGCAATTATAACTCTCATAGCAAGCTAATTGCTTTTTACATTTTCCCTTGATTGATTGATAGTCAAAAACAGTATATCCAATGCCCAATTCCAAGTCCACTACCTTTTATATTTGTTTGGAACTACAATTGCAAATGTATTCTTGGATGCCAATCTTATTTAACAAAATACTTTCGTGTGATATTGGAAAAATCTCAAAATTTTTGCAAGATTATTTTCTCCTGATGATATACATCTTTATATGGCTATAAATATAGTTATGAGTGCATATCGAGTCTACAAGGTTATATAGGAAGATAGAGTCTATATTTTTCTTGATGGGTTGGATGATCGTCCAAAAAACATACGGGCTGATGTGCTTCAAATTCAACCATTTCCTATGGTTGAACAAGTCTATGCTCATGTCCGAAGAGAGGATGTAAGATAAGTAATTATGATAGCAAGCACAAAATTTACACATGCCAATTCCATGGCCTCCAAAGGAGTCAAGATGGAACCTCAGTGACCATTGACGCTCCAGATTTTTAAAAATGGTTCTTCCTCTCTGGGAGGTGGAAAGGTGAATACAACATCAAAGGCCAAGGCACAATTGGAAGGAGGCTTTACGCACTATGGAAACATGAAGCATACTCGTGAAACTTGCTTTAAGTTACATGGGTACCCAAAATGGGGGAAAAAACTCGAGGCATGAAAAGATGCTAATAGTAGGTTCGGACAAGCTTCTTTGGTAAATGCAGAACCTCACTTATCTTTGATTCCACTAGTGGAATCATCAAGTAATTTAACTACTCTCAATAATTAAGGTAATTGTGGTTAGGTGTTGCTTAGCTATAATCAAGATAATTTCATTGGATGAATTGTTGATGTAACATCCTCGAATTCCAAGCCATGAGAATAAGGTTTGAGGGTCAATCATGGGAATCGATGACATAAACCTTCGATAGCCCAAGACATGGCATGTTTGGCCATGGACTCGGTCCACCCGATCGAGACCCGGCTAGGGAAAATAACCAAGACCAACCACGAGGTTTATTTTAAGACATCCGAAGGACCAATTCTAATTGAAAATGGTCATTGACAAGTTTAAGAAGGCTGCAAACTTAGTCACACTCATTTGAGTAAAGTTTAGTAAATTTTGGCATGGACCTCGGTTTTCATAGAACCTTCGATCGTGTACAAATATGAACAACTCCTCCAATGAGGTGGCACCCTATATTAGTTTTATGAATGCCTTGAATGAATTTTTGGACACAAATTAATTAATGCGGGGACAAGTCACTGGACAAATGTCAAGTTTTGATTGGAGTTCTAAAATCTTTCATAACCTTTCGACTTAGTCCATCTTTATCCATTTAAGTGCCACATGGCCACATTAAGAGAGAATGAGAAAACTTGCTTCTTAAGTAGCTTGGCAAAAATATCTAGGCCTCATTTAAAAATTTTAGACATTAGTTCATTAATGACCATGATAAATCATTAGCCTAGGTGTCCTCTAGAATCTTAGGTAAATCTTAGGGTATGATAGCCCTAGATTATAGCCTCGGTGAACAAGTCAAGGACCAGCCAATTAGAAGAGGATATGATGCATCAAAATGTTTATGTGTCTCCTTAGGCACTATAGGTAATAACGAATCTAAAATGAGTCTTGGAGAACAAGTCAATATGTGAACCAATCACAAGTGAATAGCAAGGGACTTAGGCGCCAACTCGAGGATAGCTAGGTCAACTTGCCTCTTAGGTGTAATCATGAGCTTGTAATAAAAGTCTAAGAGGAAGAAGCCTATAAATAGGATGAGCCATTCTCACATTTTAAGGCTTGGCCTCTCTCCTTTCCTCTCACTTCCTCTCCTCTCTTTCACGCCCTTCTCCTCCAAACCGCCCTAGACTCGACCGACTACCAAAGAAGCATCTTGGAACTAGGTCCAAAAAGTAGTAAGTAAACTTTAACTCTTTGATAGGGTGATGTGCTACGTGTATCGATTTTAGGGTCATGTCATCGTTTGCTTGTATTGGCTTTGTATTGTTATACTTGTTGTGTTCTATTTGTTTGTGGTTACATCAAGTAAGTTCATGGTCTCGCATGGATGTCAAGCACACCTGAATGTCGAGGAAATGTCTCATGTGACTTTGGATGTGCGCCGAGGTGGGTGCACAACCCACACTTGATTTTAGGACAACATTGAGACATGTTGTTACTCGAGACAAGTCACCTGTCGATGTCGAAGCCAGAGTGAATGGTTCCAAGTCTAGACCACGAACCCAAGTCACATCCGGCATGAGTTAAATTTAGTAAGACATAATAGTCGTTCATTAGTTCACCCTGCATGGCACACCTTTAGGCCACTCATTTGACTAAAAGTTTAAACATAAAATGAATTGGTTGATGCTTGAAACGCATGAACACACGATGGAATTATATGCCGATGCTAGAGGATGCTGGGTCGTTGCGTGGGATAAAGCCCCGAATGCCATTCTGATATTGAGATTGTGGACGATGTCGGCCCGTGTGAGACCGATGCCTAGGGGTCGCCCTAGATGCCGTCCTGATAATGAGATCGAGACTGATGCTCGGGTGCTACCGGAAGAGTCGATTAATTTAGACTAATATGATACTTAAAAAGAAAAATGAAAGTCCATGTGTGATGCTTGCAAAAACTGGGTTTCTTTTAATATGTATTGTTAAGTCCTTGCATTAATTTGAGCATATTTTTAAATTGGGTCACTTAGTGCTTGAACGAGTTTCATGAGATGCACGCATTCTTTTTGTAACCGAAATGATCATAAGTCACGGATCTTTGGAAAGCTTGTTCATATACACTAATTCATTGTCTTTGATTCTTGAAAGCGGATAGACAGTTGAGAGCCTTTCATATGCATAAGCAAGGCAAGGCACGAACCTTGCTATTGATTTCTCATCGACAAGTAGGTGGTGATTTTGTATCCGACAATCAACGGCAAGATGTCCTCCTATAGGAGAATTAGGAATTTCTACTTATTGAGTCATCGACTTACTCTTGTTATTCTCACAATTTCAAGTATGTGATGGGTGAACCAATCCCGCTGCCCGTTCGTCCCGACCTCCTTATTGATATGATTACCACTGTGACGGATATAGTAGACTTAGAAGGGGACATCACTTATCGAAAGAAAACTATTACCTTATGGGTCCAAGAAGGGAATGAGCCTAGCATGGGGGCCATTTTTGGGAGCAGCTTGGTAAAGGAGCTAGGCTACCCCCGCCTTTTGATTGACTATATATGGAAATGAAAATAAGTAGCCCAAGACTAGGATAGGCATGTAATCAAAACAGCTTTTGATATGTGAATATGTATATGAATATATGTTGCTTTTATTTGCTTGGCTTGCATATGTCTTGCCTGGCTTCCATGTTTGTTTGTACGGGGATTGTTTATGATCGCTTTCGCATGTGCTTAACTAAAGATAAAAAAAACTTTCAGGATGTTTGACGTTGCCTGAGGCGTCGATGCTAACCCGCCGGGTCATGCTCTCGTACCAAGGATGGAACGAGGGTGTGACAATTGACTCGGGAGCAACTGACCACGTGGCATTCTATTCAAATGCATTTGTCAAGATTACCAACCAAGACGGAGTAATGTTGCCAATGCTAATAGGGTCATACACCTTGTTACAGGAGCTGGGACTATTACTCTCTCACCCTCTTTCTTTTCATCCAATACTTTGTTGGTTCCATCTCTCTCAAATAAATTAATGTTTGTAGGCCAACCCACTAAAGAGCTAAATTGTGTTACTTTAATCTATCATACTTTTTGTCTTTCAGGATATTCTCACAATGGAGATCAATGGGCATGGTACTAAGAGAGGGGGTCATGCCACATGGATGATTTTAGTCCTAGTCCGGCATGCAACACTCAACTAGTATCAACGAGAGACAGATTTGGCTATGGCATCGTCGTTTGGGACATCCGCATCACTTATATGAAGTACCTATGTCCTAACCTATTTTCCAACTTACATGATTCAGCTTTTAAATGTGAAAGTTGCATTTTGGCTAAAAGTCATAGTAAACCTTTCCCAATAAGCTTGTAATAAAGTGATATTCCCTTTGCGTTAATTCATTTTGATGTTTAGGGACCCTCTCCAATTACTACTATTTCCAGAAGTTGTTGTTTTTTAATATTTGTTAACAATTCTACTCGACTGACTTGGTTATACTTGCTGAAGCACAAAGATGATGTGTTGGGTATGTTTTGAACTTTTCATGTTATGATTTAGACTCAATTTTCAGCTAATACTTAAATTATTCGTTCTAACAATGGTGGAGAGTATGTTGATAAGGAATTTCAAAATTATTTCATGAATCATGGTTTTCTTCATGAAACCTCTAGTACTCAAACACCACAACAGGATAGAGTTGTCGAATGGAAAAACAGACATATCTTAGAAACTACTCGTGCATTATTGATTGGTTCACATGTACTAAATAGATATCGGGACAATGATGTGGTCATAACAATATGTTTGTTGAACTATATGCCTTCAAAGGTGCTGAATTTCAAGACTCCATTATAAGTCATTTCCAACCATGTTACTATACCATCTATTTTGTTGATTCCTCCTCAAGTTTTCGGATGTGTTGCTTTTGTTCATCTCCCTTAAAATCAACATACTAAGCTTGACTCTTGTGCAGTTCGTTGTGTTTTTTTTTTTTTTTTTTTTTTTGGCTATGGCACACAAAAAAAGGGATATCGATGTTACAATCCTGATACCAAGTGTACCTATGTCACCATGGACGTAACCTTCGTGGACTCTAAAAGTTTTTTTTTTAATCATTATTAGCATCCGATTCTTCCTTTCGGAGGGAGATACTAGTTGAAAGGCAGAATTGGTGGGATTGTGTTGTATTTGAAGACACTCTAGTACAAACTGAAACTAGACAACCGGGCAGCCTAGTGAGTGAAAAAGTGAAGCAATGGTTAGTGAGGAGCATAGAATTGATATTGAGCAGGGGACTGAGCAGGACACTAGGCAAATAGTAAGAACTGACAATGATGGTACTACATAGATTGCTTAACCCCCTCACTCTTGAGTAGCCAATGATTTGTCTCCTGAGAATATTCCTAAGGTAAGCTCTCCTACTACACCTTCTTCTCTTGATGACTCGGATACTTCTCTCAGTCACCACTTACCTTTTAGAAATAATCCATGGAAAGCCCCTAAATCACTAGTCAACAAATTTTGAGGAAAGGAGATCAAAATATCCTATTGCAAATCATGTATCAACTTGGAGATTATCAAAACCTCTTGAGGCATTTGAATACAATGTGTCTTCATTCCTTGTTCCCATTGGAATACAAGAAGCCTTAGTAGATTCAAAGTGGAGTCAATTGATAAAAGAAGAAATGGAGGCGCTATAGAAAAATAAAACATGGAATCTTGTTCTATTGCCAAATGGAAAAAAGACAATTGGCTGTAAATGGGTTTTCCCCATTAAACATAAGGTGGATGGATCTATTGAAAGATATAAGGGGATATACACAAACATATGGCATAAACTATCAAAAGACTTTTTCACCAGTAGCGAAATTGATCACTATCAAGGTCTTATTGTCTCTTGCTACAAATTTATACTGGCCATTAAACTAGTTCGATGTAAAGAACGCCTTTCTTCATGGTGACCTTGAGGAGGAGATTTATATGGATATTTCACCAGGGTACGTTGTTTCCTGAAAAACATGGGTTGTGTAACTTGCAATATTTGTTGTATGGTTTAAAACAATCACCCCACGCATCGTTTGGACAATTCAGCTTGGCTATAAAAAAGTATGGTTTTTACTAGAGTAACTTAGATTATACTCTATTCTTGAAACAACAATAGAGAAAGGTAATGGCTTTAATAATCTATATGGATGACATGATTATCGTAGGGGATGACGTGGAAGAGATCTCTACACTCCAAAAGAGATGGGCGACGGAGTTTGAAAAGAAGAATCATGAGGGTCTCAAACATATGGCATAGACTATCAAGAGACTTTTATGGATTGATTGATTGAGAATCAAGGTCTTAGGACCTATGGGCATGAATCCATATTTCCCTTGCATGTGATTTTTAGGTGGATGTTCTAGGATCGATGCATGTACATGGGATAAACCAAATGGATATACCCAGATCCTAATTCTAGGAGTCACTCAATCTTGACCACCAGTTATGAACGTAAGGAATGGTCAATATCGATGACTATAATTAATCAAATAGAGGTCATAGGACAACTTGTAATACATGTAAATTAAAGGCCGATCATGAGGTTATGTTTGATTAGTTGAGTGGATTTGCCGAAATTCATTGTATTGACTGTCCTTGTTTGAGTTCATGTGTTCATGTTGTATGTTGTATGATCCTATATGGTTGTGCGATATTAAAATAGAATTAGAGTAGGTCATCCAAGGTATGGAACTTTGATACATGGTTTATGTGGCCGTAGGCTCTCAGCTAATTAAGGTGGTGTGATTCTCTCATGGTGTTAGTATTAATATGATAATTTATAGTGCTATCGTGAATTGATCGATGCCATAAAAGATAAACGAATCATGATTCCATACTTCAAAATTCTTGTATAGAAGAATTTAATTTTTTTTTAACAACGAAATCATGGAAATTACTATTGTGCTTAAGAGAAAAGGAACTTGCTAAATCTGCTCATTCGGTTTCATCCATTCAATAAAATATATTGGCAATAACTTTATTTTTTTTCCTGTTTTGGTAGATGATATGTGTGCATCTATTCGATTTAATCACCTAATTTGATTTTAGGTTAATTTCGTGTAATCGAATTCACGATGTAGACTTGAGATCATTCGATGAAATTGAAAAAAATGGGGAGAATTTAACCAAGAGTTAGCAATTTTTTAAGTGCTGACAATAAAAAAAAAAAAAAATTTGAACAGTTGATTGGGAATAACTAAAACTATTAATTTCTAATCATGCACGAATTTTATAATATTTAGGTATTTTTAGCAAGGTAATTGGCAAAATTTAACTGTGGTCGATGCCTTCCTTACTCATTCGGATAAGTGATTTTCTTTTGGTTTATTTGAATTAATTGAATCCACAAGACCCTCATCAATATCAATATATAAATACATCAGAAATCTGCCGGCCCAATAATAATCACAAATCGGAAAAATTAAGATTTCACATTCCCGCCTCCGCCTTCTTGAGCGTGCCGTCCACCGAACCACCGAGCTTCCCGCCGAGCACCTCCTCCGGCAGGGGCGCGCGCACTGCTCTCCTCCTCACCGCCGCAGGGTCTCGACCTCCATCACCGCCCTCCTCTTCCCCGAGCGCCACCCAACTCGACCGCTGTCCGATTCTTGGGCTTTTGGCGGCGGATTGTGGCTCGACTCCGGCCTGTTTCAGATTTCCTCTATCTAGGGTCGACGAGCTCGTTTTCGTTTCAAGTTGAGAGGAGGAGTAGAAGAAGGCGATGAGGGAGAGAAAGGTGGTGAAAAAGTATTACCCGCCGGATACCGTCCCTTCGAAGGCGCCTGGCTTCGGAGGTCCAAGAATCGGCAGATTAAGGTTCGGATGATGCTTCCGATGAGCATCCTATGCAACACCAGCGGGAATTACATTACAAGTGTTAGGGCTAGGATTATCACCTAGAGGGGGGTGAATAGGTGATTAAGAAAATTTCATACCAATTAAACAGAACGAGAGATTTAATCAATTAAAAACTCAACAATTACAGCAAGCGATAGCAATGAAAGATAAAAGGATTAGGGATAGAGAATCAAGACTCAGTTTATAGTGGTTCGGCTTAATTCAAGCCTACGTCCACTCTCCCGCACGGACAGCCCTTCTGGCTGGATTTCACTATGAATCAAATGAGTGATTACAGTCTCACGCTCTTGAGTCCACAGTGTAGAAACTCTACTACACTTCCTCAAAGTCTCACACAGTATGATCTCTCTTTTGATTACATATAACACTCGAAGAATAAGATCACAAAATATAAATGGAGATTCGAGACTTTGGAATTCTTCTATCCGCACGCTTCAACAAGCGGAGTGTCTCTCTTAAATACTTCTTTATGCCTTCATTACCGTTGGCACCTTCCAAAGAAGTTCTTCCAATCAACCCGTTGGACAGAATCAATTAGAGAGATCTCGAGCTCTTTAAGGTAAGTGAAGATAGCCCATCAATCCTGTTCGCCCATACAATCAGGATCTAGGTTTCCATAAGTAAATCTTTCCAAAAATAATCTGCGAGTCTTTAGAGAATCTATATATATTCGAATAAGGAAATATAGGGTCTTCTAGTGTTGAATCCAGTAGAAATATATTCCATAGCCGTTGGAATTGTATAAGATAAGAATAGATGTTTTGATCTTATCAATCTGGAAACTGTCCATGAGGATAGACTTTAAATACTTGAGTCTTGCTGTCGTCAGACTTTGCCAGTAGAGTCTAGAAGTCTTCAGACTTTGATCTTCAGACTTTGTCAATAGAATCTGTAAGTCATCAGACTAGACTGAGGAAAATGTTTTGTCAACTTCAAAATACCTGAAGAGAATTTATCCAACAATCTCTCCCTTTTTGATGGTGACAAAACTTTCCTGCAAATTTGAATATTATTGCCCTGCAATGCAATTCTTAAGCAAACATTGATATCTCATAAAAGATTAGAATAAAGATAGTAGAAATTGTCCTGTACACAGATCTGCATCCACAGAAACCTCATTAGTCATATACAGACATTACTAACTTTATTTAAAAGCTTAAGTGATGCAATGATGAGCACACATTCAAAAAAACTCTAGATCAAGTCAAAGTATCAAAAAGTATCAATCACAATCATAACAAACCAAAAGAAATGTTTAAAAGAAATCTGTTTTGGAGTGAGGATAGAAGATAGAGTGAAAGTCTTGAAATCTGCAAAGTCTTCTCCCCCTTTTTGTCGCATTAAAAAGAAATCAAGGAGCACGAGGAACGCGAACAAGCTGAAAGTCCTCCATTGACTTGACAATGCCTTCGAGCTTCTTCAAATCTTCCTGAAGTTGAGCAAGAGCAGTGCTTTTGGCAGTGGCCTCAATCTGACGCTGAATATCTTTGATATGATCATGCATGGTGATGAACATGGCATGATTTTCATTCTGCAGAGTTTGAAATTCATACCCCATAGCATAGATTTGGCCCTGAAGCTCCAAGATGATTTCAAGCGATGCAAAAATCTGAATTTTCAGTGCATTTGCGTTAACTTTATCGATGATGGAGTCAAACCGGTGGGAACATCAGAAGGAAGATCAATAGGTGGAGATGATGCCTCTTCCTCAGGAAACTGAGCAGCATGAACATCTTCAGCATGAGGAGGCGATCGACTAACACTTGCACTTGTAAAGGTCAGCAAAAGAGGAGTATATTCTGTTTGTTCATCTCCCCCTGTTTCAATGTCTTCTGGAGGAGAGAAATACTCTTCTTTTGAGGAGTTTCCTCGGTGACGAGTGTGTCTTTGATCGGCTTTTTCTCTGGAGAATCCGTGCGTGCGGGTTCTTCCTCTTTCTCTTCCTCTTCTTTCTCTTTCTCTTTCTCTTTCTCTTTCTCTTCTTTTTTCTCTTCTTCTTCCTCTTCTTTCTCTTTCTCTTTCTCGTCTGCCTCTTCTTGTAAGGATCCCTTTCCCTGAAGTTCTTTCTCAGTGTCTTTTGTAAAATGTTGTTCTGGAACAGCTGGAATATGTACAGAAAACTGTGAGACAAGAGTAGAAATAGGCAAAGCATCCTCATCTTCTTCATCCTCCAAGATGATTGCCCTTCTCTTCCTCTTGATAGGACCAGTCATTGGTTCCTTTCCTTTCCTTTTTGTTGCAGCAGAGTCTGGTCTGGTCTTGACAGGAGTCTTGTCCTTGAACTGATCGAGCTTTTTGCTGAGCTCTTTCAGACGCATCTTGGTTATCATCCTCAATCCAATGACCATTTGGTCAATAGTCTTCACAGAGAGAGCAGGAGGAGACTGAATGTTCAAGTGTCTGAAGAGACGTGTGATGAGAGCAGCATAAGGGAGTTGACCCTTGTCCTTTGCCATTGTCCTGTACATGTGAAACATGATGGTGTGTGGCAAGGAGAAGTTAAGACCAAGTTTGATTGCATACATCAACTTTGCCTCTGATATGGATACATATGTCTTTGATGTCGATTTTGGTCTAAGACAGTTGATCACAATCTTGTGAAGCAGAATATTTGTTGCATTCATTCTGGAGTAAGAGAGATGACCTTCAGCAATTCGGTCTTTTGCAAGTTCAAAAGTGGCATGACTTACAGACACAGAAATGGATTGGAAAGCACCTCTTTCCACACCCATTACATCTGCCAGTGTGTCCATATCAACAATATAGTCCCTGTCTCGCACACTAAAAGAAAAGCTGTTCACATCAAGAAAGCTGATATTGGAGTAAAAGTATGCGGTCAATTCAGAGTAAGCCATATCACATTCAGTGCAGAACTTGTGCAATTGAAGCTTTTCAAACTTCTCTCTGAGATGAATGCTCAGTAAATCCAGAAAATCAAAGTCCACTGTTCGTGGATTCATCACTCCACGCTTCAGCAGTTTTTCATACACCTTCCTGTGTCCATCAGATCGAAACAGTTCATCCTTCTTACCTCGAAGGTTTGCAGCCATGCCCATCCAGGGTTTAAAGTGTAAGAACATCTTCTCATCATCGTCCTTTCCCTCTGGTTGATTGAAACTACCAAACCTAGGGTCACTGGGAAAGTTTGCAAAAACTTTTGCTTTATTTTTCCAACAGAACAACACACCGATCTTTCCATTAAGGTGAGGAAGTGCGTCTCATTTTATAACCCTTTTCTTTCAAAAATTCATCAATAAAGGTCATTGGAGAGCCACCTTCCGTCAATGCAGAGTAAAGCCTATAAACAAAAGCAGGCTTGAGTGATCTTACTGGTTCAATATTTTCGAGAACTTCTTCTGCATGTTGAGGGCGCTGATCATGAGGTCTGGTTGAGGAGGAACGCTGCTGAGAACGTTGAGGAGACTGTTCTGTAGGAATGTCGCTTTCTTCTGTAAGATCGAAGTGCGTAGGACCCTCTCCAGAGCCTTGTGGTCCCCTGTTTGCGATCCTCGAAGACTTTCTTTGGTAGGACATTGTCGCTTTCTTGGAGAAACTATTGGAGAAACTTCCACACTTGTTTCGCAAGAAAGTTGAGAGCTTTGAGATGTAGAAATTTAGGAGAAAAAATTCGGAGGAGTGAAAACTTTTTGACCTAGGGTTTCTGAGTAAGTGAAAACGAAGAAGAAGATGAATATATAAAAGACAACTGAATCGGGGTAAATCAAGCGTTGCAAAATTAGAAATATTGAGAATTTCCTTTTAAACAAGAAACTGCCTTAATAAAACGATAACCACCCCTTTTTAAAATTTAACTGCCTTAATAAACACAATTAAAGATAAACAAACAATCTTACCGTTTCAAACTGACAGATTTAAGTAAATGAGAAAACTTACAGTCGTGTCGATTGGTATTCTCAGTATGTACCCTTTTGAGTCGATAGTCCTGCCGACTCTAAGATTGTGAGTCTAAGCTTCAACATTCTTCAAGAGATAAAATATTGAGTCTTGAGCGAATAGACTCAAATGAGCTTTTCTCAAGTGGCTTTGTGAAGATGTCTGCCAGTTGATTCTTTGAGTCTATGAACTGTATCAAGACTTCTTTGTTCTGAACATGATCTCTTATAAAATGATGTCGAATCTCAATATGCTTTGCTCTTGAATGTAGGATAGGATTCTTTGTAAGATTAATTGCGCTGGTATTATCACATCTGATCTCAGTGCAAGAGTCTTTAATCCCAAAGTCTTGTAGTTGTTGTTTTATCCATAATATTTGAGAACAGCAACTCCCAAGGGCTACGTATTCTGCTTCTGCTGTTGAGAGAGCCACAGTACTTTGTTTTCTTGAGAACCAAGATACTGCCCTGTTTCCAAGCAATTGACAAGTACCTGAAGTGCTCTTTCTTTCAACTCTACAACCTGCAAGATCTGCGTCTGAATAGCCAAGAAGGGTAAAGTCTCATTCTTTGGGATACCAAAGACCAATCTTAGCAAAGAAGCAACATATTTAATAATACGTTTAGCAAAGACTTAAATGAGATTCTTTAGGATCGGGCGAAATCTAGCACATATGCAAACACTAAATAATATGTCGTCTGGATGCGGTAAGATAAAGAAGTGATCCAATGATACTCTGTATAATTTTTGATCGACTTTCTTCCCCGCTTCGTCTTTGTCTATCTTCAAGGAACTTGACATTGGTATGTCAGTCTTCTTGCAGTTTTCTAGACCGAACTTTTTAACAAGTTCTTTTGCATATTTCTCTTGATGAATAAATATCCCTTCCTTTAGTTGTTTCACTTGTAGACCAAGGAAAAATGATAGTTCACCCATCATGCTCATCTCGAATTCATCCTGCATAGTCTTAGAAAATTTCTTGCACAAAGATTCATTAGTTGATCCAAATATAATGTCATCAACATAAATCTGAACAAGTAGAAAGATTTTACCTTCCCTTTTAATAAATAGAGTAGTGTCTACCTTACCTTTAGAAAAGCCATTTTGAATTAAGAAATTACTTAACCTTTCATACCAAGCTCGAGGTGTTTGCTTCAAGCCGTATAAAGCTTTCTTCAGTCTGAACACAGAGTCTGGTTTCTTTGAGTCTTCAAAACCAGGCGGTTGTTCCACGTAGACTTCCTCTTGAATAAGTCCATTCAGGAATGCGCTTTTGACATCCATTTGAAATAGCCTAAAATTCTTGTAACAAGCAAAAGCAAGTAATAATCTGATTGCTTCTAACCTTGCTACTGGTGCATAGATCTCATCATAGTCTATGCCTTCTTCTTGCGTGTATCCTTTAGCCACGAGTCTTGCTTTGTTTCTCGTTACTTTGCCTTTTCATCAACTTTGTTCTGAATACCCATTTAGTTCCAACAACTGATTTGCCTTTTAGTTTAGGGGTCGGTTCCCATACGTCGTTAATGCTGAATTGTCGAGCTCTTCTTGCATTGCTTCAATCCAGCTTTCATCGGTTAAAGCTTCTTCAATATTTTTTGGTTCCATTTCAGAAACAAGAGCAACAGCACTAGACTCTTCTCGCCTTTTGGATCTTGTTCGTATTCCCTCATTAATGTTTCCAATAATGAGTTCTTCAGGATGACTAGACTTGTGCTTCCAGTTACTGGACAGTCTGATAGATTGTTGATCTTTTCCTTGAGAAGATTCTTCATCAGTAGCTTGTTGTTCTGATTCTGAATTTTTAATAGCTTCAATGGAGATAGTTCCAGCAGGGTCTGGAACAGATTCTGAATCTTCATTCTGAATTTGCTGAACTTGTGGAGATTCTTGAAATTTGACATTCATTGATTCTTCCACAGTCTGAGTCTTCTTGTTGAAAACTCTGTAGGCTTTGCTTGTAGTTGAGTAACCAAGAAAAAAATCCTTCATCGATTTCTCTTGAAACTTACCAACACGATCATTAGCATTTTTCAGAATAAAGCATTTACAACCAAATACTTGAAAATAAGAAACTATTGGTTTCTTTCCTTTAAAAATTTCATAAGGGGTTTTCTCAAGAATTGGCCTTAAAAACACTCGGTTTATAATATAGCAAGCGGTTGAAAAAATGACTTCACCCAAAACCCTGAAGAAATATTATTTCCAATTAATAGAGTTCTTGCCATTTCTTGTAAAGACCTATTCTTCCTTTCCACAACTCCATTCTGTTCGGTGTATATGGAGAGGAGAATTTATGCTGAAAACCAAATTCATCACAGAATTTAGCAAAGTCTTGATTTTCAAACTCACCTCCATGGTCTGTTCGAATGCTTGAGATAGTGTGACCTTTCTCATTACTGTACTTTCTTAGCAAACTTAGAAAAGAGAGAAAAGTCTCGAGACTTACTTGAAAGAAAGTAGACCCAAGTAAATCGTGAATAATCATCCACTATTACCAAACGAGACATTTTTCCACCAATGCTTTGCGTTCGGTAGGTCCAAACAAATCCATATGCGAAGGCTGCGAGTACATGATTAGTGGAAACTTTATTTATTGATTTGTAAGAGTTCCTTACCTGTTTACCCAGTACGCATGGTGTGCATAGATCAGACTTTGAGTAATTTAACATAGGCAATCCTCGAACAAGTTTCTTGGAAGAGATCTTGTTGATTTGCTTCATGTTGATATGGCCTAGCTTTTTATGCCATAGATCAGCTTCATCTTGTACTGATATTAAGCACTGTGATCTTTCTTGATTCACATCCAGAAGATAGATATTCCCATGTCTTCGTCCAGTAAAAGATTGAGAAAAATCTTTGCTGATTCCAGAGCAAGTTTCTTCCTGGAAATTGATCTTGAAACCAGTTTCACACAACTGGCTTATGCTAAGCAAATTGTAGTTTAATCCCTCAACTAAGGAAACGTTTTTGATTGATAAGCTTCCAATCTTTACTGTTCCTCGACCAGTAATTTTTCCTTTGTTGTTACCACCAAAAGAAACTTTTCCTCCGTCTATCCGGACAAGACTTATGAAGCAACTTGAGTCTCTGTCATATGTCTTGAGCAGCCACTATCAAGATACCATTTAATCTTTCTTTTGATAGTAACCTGTAAATAACATAGATTCAAGCTTTCTTTGGTACCCATTTCATCTTGGGTCCCGAAATGTTAGAACAAGAGACGAGTCTTAGCCCGACTCTTTTTAACGGGTCTCCAAACCAAAGGACATTTTTCTCAAAATGTTCTCGAGCTTTTACACTTGGAACATTTCAAAGCATTTTACGCCAACGGGTTTTACAAAGACTTTCTACGGAAATGATTCTTATAGACAGACTTTGGCTGGTCTCGTACGATTCTTTCCTTTACCTTTGGAAAATCAATTAGTGGAATAGTTTCAGAAGTCATACCAAGACCTAACCTATCGAAATATGGTCTTTGTATTGAGAGAATCTTATCCAACTTTTCAACCATTTGAAAATCTTTTTGATATATTAGTAATATCATTTTTCAAAAGACTATTTTCATTTGAAACAGTCGATTTTTCTTTCATAACAGCAAAATCCTTTTCCAACTGATTAGACTTTTCTTTCAAAAGTTTTTCCTGTTGCTTCAATGTAGAATTTTCCCTTTTCAATTCGGAGATCCTCTTAAGAGAGGTTTTCAGACTAAGACACGGTTCGTCAATATATTTAGCAACTTTGACAGGAATTTTTAGATTACGACCTCAAGTTCACTTTATGCAGTACGTGTGCCGAATCTAGATCTAAGTCTGAGTCTGATTTTGCCATTAAGCAGATATTGGCATAATCATCATCACTTTCTTCACATTCAGTATCACTCCAAGTCTCTGCTTTGAGTGCTTTTATGTATTTCTCAGTCTTTCCTTTTCTCTTCTTTAACAGAGGACAGTTGGGTCTGATGTGTCCCTTTTTCTTGCATTCAAAGCAAGTCACTTCTTTGTTAGAATCATCTTCCTCTGTTGACTTGTTCTGAAACCTTTGTGAACTTTGTTTCTTCCAATTGAATTTCCTCCCTTTTCTGTTCAGCTTTCTGAATCGTTTTATCATGAGTGCCAGTTCTTCATCATCTAGATCTTCTTCAGAATATGTAGCATCAGAATAGTCATTAGACTTTAAGGCAATAGACTTCTTACCTTTTGAGTCTTCCTCTTCATTGGTCTGTTCTACTTCATAAGACTGAAGAGTTCCAACCAGTTCGTCTACGAGAGTGGAGCAATCCTCTCGAGTCTCTCTTATTGAGGTTTTTATATGATTCCGCCTTTAGAGAGTCCTCGTAGGAGTTTGTTGACCTTCATATGTCTTGAGATTGGATGTCCCCGATATTCAAGACCATTCACAATTTCATAAAAAAGCGACTAAACATGTCGGTTATTGATTCTCCCGATCTCATCTTAAAGACTTCATATTGTCCCAAGAGAATATTGATCCTCGTTTCTTTCACACGATCAGTCCCTTCATAGGTAATGTGAAGCCTATCCCAGACTTCTTTTGCTGTATCACAAGAAGATATTCTGTTATATTCAGTAGGTGATAAAGCACAATATAATGAATAAATAGCTTTGGCGTCAAGAGTCTGTCTCTTGGTGATTTCTTCTTGAGTCGGTGGAGTGGGATCGGCGGCTTCTTTTCCTCTCTCGATCTGATGCGGCGGCGGGAATGATTCCTTTATCAACCACTTCCCATTCCAAAGGATCTTTCGATCTTAGGAATGCTTTCATCTTGTTTTTCCATATCTTTGTAGTCTTTTCCATCAAAGTATGGAGGTGCAGGTATTGCTTTGACCTTCAACCAACCCCGTAGGCAACATACTAGCCATAGATCTTTTACTCGAAGTAAAGACACTTCTTAATAATGAGAACACAGCTCGATACCAATTGTTAGGGCTAGGATTATCACCTAGAGGGGGGTGAATAGGTGATTAAGAAAATTTCATACCAATTAAACAGAACGAGAGATTTAATCAATTAAAAACTCAACAATTACAGCAAACGATAGCAATGAAAGATAAAAGGATTAGGGATAGAGAATCAAGACTCTAGATTTATAGTGGTTCGGCTTAATTCAAGCCTACGTCCACTCTCCCGCACGGACAGCCCTTCTGGCTGGATTTCACTATGAATCAAATGAGTGATTACAGTCTCACGCTCTTGAGTCCACAGTGTAGAAACTCTACTACACTTCCTCAAAGTCTCACACAGTATGATCTCTCTTTTGATTACATATAACACTCGAAGAATAAGATCACAAAATATAAATGGAGATTCAGACTTTGGAATTCTTCTATCCGCACGCTTCAACAACTGGAGTGTCTCTCTTATATACTTCTTTATGCCTTCATTACCGTTGGCACCTTCCAAAGAAGTTCTTCCAATCAACCCGTTGGACAGAATCAATTAGAGAGATCTCGAGCTCTTTAAGGTAAGTGAAGATAGCCCATCAATCTGTTCGCCCATACAATCAGGATCTAGGTTTCCATAAGTAAATCTTTCCAAAAATAATCTGCGAGTCTTTAGAGAATCTATATATATTCGAATAAGGAAATATAGGATCTTCTAGTGTTGAATCCAGTAGAAATATATTCCATAGCCGTTGGAATCGTATAAGATAAGAATAGAAGTTTTGATCTTATCAGTCTGGAAACTGTCCATGAGGATAGACTTTAAATACTTGAGTCTTGCTGTCGTCAGACTTTGCCGATGGGAGTCTAGAAGTCTTCGGACTTTGATCTTCGACTTTGTCAATAGAATCTGTAAGTCATCAGACTAGACTGAGGAAAATGTTTTGTCAACTTCAAAATACCTGAAGAGAATTTATCCAACAACAAGGGCACCGAGTTCAATTCCAGGAAGGAGGATGTCGTCGGCGAGGTCAGTTGCACACCTTCGACTCTGGGAACCTTCGACTCTGTTTCCCATTCCAAAGTCGTCGACCCTGTTCTAATTCTCGGTGTTCTTTTGTTTTGGCAAGCAGACGTATCTGGGTATCCGGATATTGAGGTTTTACTTTAAATGTACCCATTGCTCTGCGAGCTCACCATCAAAACCGACCCACGCAATTCGATTACCTCATGGAGTCGGTGGCCACGAGAACTTTTGAGCCCTGGCATCTGCAGGATGAGGTACAAGATCTTGTCTTTTGATTTTCTGGGTTTCTTTTAGAGTTTGTTGGTCTTTGGCTAAGTATTTGACTCGGGCCTTTCCATTTGGGTTTGGGGAGGTGAGGAAGGGTGAGAAAAGAAAAAGGGAGACTGAAGAGATGCATGATCGCATCAAGTGCTTGGAAAATAAAACTTTAGATTCCAAGAGGGAGATGGACACTCTGGCGGCGCTTCATGAAATGCAATCTATGAATTGTGAGTTTCTTGATTAGAATATGTATTTGTACCGATATCATTATATGCTTATTGACTTCCTTGTTTTTCTTTTGCTTAGAACTTTGTATTCTTGTGGTGCTAACGGGTGGGCATTATTTTTTCCAGTCTAGGCATGCAACCGTGAGCATAGATGCAATGCTGCAGGTCTTACAACATACATCTGCTGCGAAGGTGTGAGTTGTTTCCCATCTCCTTTAAATTAGATTCTGAATATAGTGACGAGGATCAAAGCTCCGGCGGCGTCACCTGGTTCACGCGCGCCAGGCGGTGCTGCCTGACATCCGCCCAACCCAGGCAATGCCACCTGGGTCGCAGGTCGCGCCACCCCCAGGCGGTGGTCACCAGGGACGCGTAACCCTCAGGCAGCGATGGCGGCTGCCGGAGAAGCCCGATGGGTGGGGAAGAAGAAGATGAATAGGGAAGAAGTTGGCCGGGAAGAAGAAGACGAAGGGGGAAGAGAAATGACAGTGACGAGGTGAAATTTTGCATTTCCCAAATACCCAATGCCCAAAGCAGCCCCTCCCCAGCATTCAGCTTTCAGCATTCAGAATGCTCACATTTGACAAATGAGCTTTCAAAAACATTTGTCAAATACGCAAAAAAAAATTCGCAAGGGGCTTTGGGGTTCCAAAGGCCCCCTGGAAAAGTCGAACCAAACGGGCCAGAATACTCCAGCAAAAACTACATTAAAACCTAAAAACCTATCTTTAAGAGCAAGCCATCCTTCAAGAAAAGCCGGCGATCCCAACGGCGAAGAGTATAAAGAATACTCCGCCTGAAACCGCATATATTAATCGGGCCTTGCAGCCGAGCCTTTGGACATTGTACAGCCGCTCGTCCTGCGGTATTAGGAGTCTCCGCTCCTCCTGCATGTCGGCAAGCTCCACGTACCGATGCTCTACGCGTCGCAACAGCATGAAAAAGGAAATTAACAGAACGACAATCGCCGGCAACCATCCGTTCTTGCACTGCAGCTGGGTGGGTGGTGTGATGGCCTGCACGCATGACAATCCTGCCACATGGAAAGCCAAGAGCCGCCGTAGTTTAGAATCAATTTCTTTATCCATTTATTAATTTTTTCTTTCTTTCAAACCATCCGACGAAAGATGAAAATGGTAGGCCAACAAATGCTTGAAATACACAGCCAAGGCAGAATCAAAGCTTTCCGCCTATCTATTATTTGAAGATGGATATGGTTTGACTTCCTACATCGTGTAAAAAGATAATACTCGAGACAAATCTTAACTCTCATTTATTAGAAGTCATAAAACTTGCTACGATCAAGTCTTATAATTTGTTAAATTAGTGTATTCGTGTTATTTCGTTGACTTCGTTTAATTTGACTAACGGAAAAGGCTTGCTTGACTTTTTTTTTTTATTACTTTCTCTCTCCTACATGGTGTTAAGGTAACAATAAGCCAAATATAACATCATTTTAGTCAAAATTTGATTTTTAATATGAATTAAATTAAAAAATTAATTGATATTTTTTTTTTAAAGGGTAGCAAACGAACCAGCAGCCCTTTGCCGCCACCACCTTACAAGTGATAGCGGGGTGGCGGTGCCAGCGAGGGCCCTACAAGCCCAACATTGTTTATGGCCTTTGTTGCTCTATTTTTTTTTTTTTTATATTTTATAATTTACTATATTTTTTAAAATTAATTAATATGTATATAAATTTGGACCAAAATGACTTTGCTTTAGGGTCATCTTTCTTGTTTTAGCCACGTTAGCGTCACGTAAGAGAAAGAAAGTAACAAAAAAAAGTCAGGTCAGCTTTTTCCGTTAACCAAATTAGATGGAGTTAACAGAAAGACTTGATTTCACCAATTTCATAAGTTTTAGAATTTTATTGCACTTTCTAAAAATTTTCGGATTTAATTGCATTTTCATGACAAGTTTTGAGATTTTTTATGGACATATTCCCCACGCGATTAAAAAAAAAAAAAGAACTCCAATAACTAAAACAGTAACAAAAAAAATTAAAGAAAGAGATCGAAGTGGAATGGGGCAAGAAAAGGGACCGCATGAACATCGGAGAGGGTTGGGGACCCTGCCAAGTGTCGCAGCAAGGATGGTGGCCTCTCACCAGTTTATTGTGGCCAGAGTCTATGCGAGGGTCGACCTCATCACCACCGACAAAGGGCGCGATGGCCCACCCCTATCCTTGCCCTTCAACCAAACAATCCCCTCCCCTTTTATGTTTATAATTTATATTATTTTTAATATTTTTACATAAATTGATGTCATTTTGTGTTAGGACGATCCATTTTTATTTTAAGGGATTTCATTGACAATGTGAATATAAAAAGTTAATGGAGCTAACAAACAGACTAACATGGAGGATGACCATAATTTGAAGTACTTAGATGCAAAAAAAAAAAAAAAAAATCAACACAAAAGTGATGGATCAGCTTCAATTTTGGCATTTCCCTGTATTGTCATCCCAAAAAACAATTTTTTTTCCTTGCTTTTTTTTTCTGCTTTAGGCCCTTTTGAGCGTTTAGGGACTACAGAGCGAGAAAGTCACGGAAAATTCAAGTGAGGAGGGAAGAATGAAATAAAAGAAATGGAAGCTAAAAAAAGTTATTAGAAATTAAGTGATTAATGGATTAAATTGGGCTTCGTCTTATTAATATTTTTGGATAAAGTAGAAGGTAGTTTGAAACTAAAATGTTCAATCGTGTCATTTTCTTCCATATAATCTCGCTTTGGGAGAAAATGTAATAGGCTCGGAGGGCGATTGTTAGTTCTCATTTCCTCTGCTAGACAATACTCACGTTTTTATGTATATTACGCGTATGTACGCAAATTGCAATAGAAGATTTCGTCTCTCGCATTTTTGCTGAATTTATAGAGAAATATTCATTCATTTGAAATATAACACATTGTACACGATTTACCAAAAAAAAAAAAAAACACATTGTACAAGTATAAAACTCTTGTTGGACTACACTTGGGGAAAAAAAGGTATTTCACTTTTCAATTTATTTAACATCTATCATGAGTCAATTAATGATGTATCATTTCAATTGTCAATTATATATCAGAGTTAAGATTTTATCATGACATATTAGTACATATAAAGTTAACTTTCGTTTGATTTCTCAATAGATAGTAGGAAGTTTCAATACAGTGAATGAATTAGAAGTGAGATTTTACAAAATCTTGTAATTTTGAATGATCCTATTTCTATACGTAAGTTTTTCTCGTTGGCGATATAATTAGTATAACCTTGTGATAAAATATCATCAAGGTAAGACCGAGTTTTGTTACATAATTTGGAGAAAACTGACGGTGTATACTAATCCATATCCCACATTATGCAATTTCCGTCCCATACATTACCAACAGAGCTCATTCCCCTTGTTTCCATTTAATTTTATTTAGCCAAATAAAAGAAATATTTTCCTAAGTTATCTTTCCCCCTCATCTCCTTCTGCTTCCCTCCATCCAAAAATGCTAGTTGCTCTATTTCGATCTTTTTTAGGAAACTTTATATTTTCTTATAATTGCCTAAAATGTCGGGGACTACATCAACTATATTCTATGCTCGTCGGCTTAAAAATTCTCTTATGTGATATATTTTTTTAAAAAATCATTTAATTATTCTTACAGATCGATCAAAACTCGAATATATGTACTTGTGCGCGTTGAAAATGACTGGTAAAATTATTCATTAGTAAATATTGAAGACACGCGTATAAAGGATCCCATGACCTTTTAGAGGTTTGGCGCACCTAGAACGGGCATCGTCCTCCGATAGATGCGCTCGGTGCCTCACAATAAAACAAATTACGTCTGGTACATTTCATTGGACGAATACGGGCATTCAAGGTACTAGGGACGTACATTTGTTGATCTTTAGATTAAGAGCTCCCTTTGTCACATCAAAAATTCACTTTCGGCCCTTGAACTTTTGAATTTTTTAATCCAAGTCTTTGAATTTTGATGTAATGCTTTTCCAATCATTCCAGCTCCAAAGCGGCATCTGTCCGCAGCCATTGGAAACATGTCGCAAGGTTGGGAACTAGTAACCCTATCATTCCATGCGCGCACGAGGGGGGTCATTCGAGCAGCACGGTCGCATATAGATAGATCACGTATGCCTGTGTCTTCAGCAATATTCCCAGAAGAATTACTGTCGCGACCTATATTTAATCGAGAATCAAGATGGAGCTAATATGACAAACATTATAAATCAAGAAATTCATGAATTCTGCATCATAATCACGGTACTATCTAAAACATATGCCACACAACAAATTTATCGTGGACCGTAATAACGTCGCTTGATGTGCTCGATATTGACTGTGCTACTCACGCTGGGCACTTGGAAAATGTCTTTGGTGTAAATGAATAGATTAAGATATTCCTGAAAAAGTGCTTGCATATCCTCATAAACCTAAAGCATCCAAAAATCTCATATTTGTATCCTATGTACATTTGGTCGTCCACTTGTTTCTCTTTAAAAAAAAAAGACAAAAAAGAATACAATAGTTTATCAACATGAGTAATTTCCTGGCATGATTCTCCGGAACTAAACAATGAGCATCGGAAACATAAATAAGTTGTTGGGTTTATGGCACTTTGATTTTATTTTATTTTCCTTTTGTGATATCATCCATGCTGTACATTTATTCAAAAAAAAAAATTCATTACACCAAATTTTTGAGGTAAATGTGCCACTCGAATACAAATATGAGATTTTTTGTGTCGCAAAAAAACAAATCTGAAATTAATGTGTCAAATGAGTATAAGTTTGAGGTCCTTTGTGGTTTTTTTCCACTTAGATTTTAGACAAACTTGGGATAGAGTGCTGGACTGGGTTCATTCATATGTATCCGGACTTAACTGTATTTTATGGTGGCACCACCATAATTTGGTGAAAATCAACCAAGAACTCTCATTCAGGAAAGGGGAAGCAGATAAATGATGGAATTTAAATAATTTACATGATGAGCAGTGTTCTAGAAAGCAGAGAAGGCGGGGAGGTGATTATTTGGGGCGGTCGACTTTCATTCTTTACCTTTTCTTATGATTTGATCAAAGAACCCAGATAATTGCACCCGTCCTGCTCCGCCTTTGGGGCACTAACTACTAACTAGGGGACTCTCGGTGCCAGAACCGGGCCTGACATGGTTTTTATTGAATAGAAAAATGGGGAATTATCCTCGACCTTTAAAGATTCTGCAGCGCAGGGGATTTCATTTTCTAAGAACCTTAGTAATCAACAAATTAGCTGTTTTCTAGGGGACCTGAAGGCTCTTGTCATCAGTAGAAAGAATGGTTAACGGCTCGCACGTAAAAGAGTGCAACTAGAAACAAACCACGTGATTTACTATTTCGTCAAACTAAAAAGGGTAAAATTGTGTAATCTTCCGGATTAAGTTACTCTTTATTGCGTTAAGTGGCAAATGGAATGACAATTCCTGCATGCGAGTACTAAGAGATAGTTACATCATCATAAGGCCACTGCTTCCAGGCAAAGCCACACCTGTAGACACCATTATCGACGGCATCGTATGTCCGTTCGTTGGTTTCATCAATATCAGTTTGCAACTGAGAAGAATATGTAAAGATGCTACTGGAAATTGTGAACTAGGATCCCTCGAAATGATAATACAAAATGCTGAAGCCGTTCTTAGAATAACACCAGAATCGGACACCTCATTAGCGAAATTAGATGATCCACTGGAGTCTCGATGGGCAATACGTTTGCTTAGCTCAGGAAATTGAATATGTTAGCGGTCTGGAATTTTATCTTCATTTTCACAAAATCATTAAATTTAGTCTAGGTCGATAAAGATTTTACAAAAGATTAATTTTTCAGATACAAGACTCGTATTCCCACTCGAATATGATATTCAATTTTATTCTTTTTTCGTTTTGAATTTCGGGATTGATGCGCTCGTTCCTCGTGGCGACAGGAGGTATGCCGTTCCTCAAAAATGGAAATTTATATTATAGACACGTGCTCCACTACTAATTTTTGGATGCTTTTAGTGGGCTTTCTAAAAAATTAGTCCAATTAAAAAAAAAGATGTTGCATATATCTTGCTTTATTTATTTTCGAAGTTAGCATTGATTTTTTTATGCTTAATAGAAACTTATATCATAGACACGCGCTTCGCTACTAATTTTTGGATGCTTTCAGTGCGCTTTCTAAAAAATTAGTCCAATAAAAAAAAGATGCTGCATATAGATATATTGCTTTATTTATTTTCGAAGTTAGCATTGATTTTTGGATGCTTAATTGAAACTTATATCATAGACAAGACACGCGCTCCGCTACTAATTTTTGGATGCTTTCAGTGTGCTTTCTAAAAAAATTAGTCCAATCAAAAAAAGATGCTGCATATTTTTTGCTTTATTTTACTTTCGAAGTTAGCATTGATTTTATCCGTTACCACAACGCGTTCAAAGGTCATTCTTTATAACGAAAACTACGAACTGATATTCATTGAAAATGATTGTTTAGCCACAATGTAGAGAAAATATATATCTAGTGCAATACATAATGAAATCATTATGCAAAACTTTCAGGACATGAAAATGCGTCGATGACAATTGGTAAGTTGAACATTATCGTTAATACGAGTTTTTTTCCTTTCTTTTTTATTTTCTGATCATTCATGTGCTTATGCTTCGTCACCCCAAGCCTCAGCGGGAAAATCACGGAGACGAGATTTGTCCCCGCTCCGTAAATTAAAGACAGCTGGCGTCGAACTTTTCTTTATTTATTTTTTCAATTTTCTGATTTTTGGGGTTGTTACTTCCTCATCCCAACGGGAAAATGGTGGAGGCATTGAACATTTTCGAGATAAAAGATGTGAATTTGTGCATTCTGCGGGTAGTGAACTAAGAAAAGGGTCAATCACTGGGGTTTGCCTCAATGGCCACCCTTCTAACATAAAAGGGAGAGGTGGAGGGTTCGAATCCCCACTTTCTTAAGGGGGTTGGGGTGAGGACAATTTAATTTCAAGTGTTGGTTAATCTGGGGTTTCAGCCTCAAAAGACATCTTGAGAGGTGAGGGGAGCCGCAGTGGTTATAAAGCAGGCTAGAGGGCTTCTCCCAAGTGATGTGAGACAACTAAGATCCCTTTAGCATGCACTGGGATCTACCTTAACCTAGCTCTGATGCCAATTTGGGGGTCTCAGGGGAGCCGCAGCGGTTATAAAGCAGGCCAGAGGACTTCTTCCAAGCAATGTGGAATGACTAAGATCCGTTTAGCATGCACGCCTTGCAAGGAGGTATGATAAAAGTCTGAGAGTGAGAGTTAGAGTAGGAATAGAGTAAGACCAACAAAAAAAAACTAAGAAAAGGGTCAAGGACGAGAGCCATTTCAGTAATCTATGCTGGAACTTACATGCATAAATGAAAAACAAAAGTCTAAAAAAGTACGGAAGAAAAAATGCGAGGAGGAGGAGGAGGAGGAGGAGGATGGAGGCTTGCTCATTAATCAATTAGTAACATTAAATCATTCAATAAAGACTCGACGAGCAAAACTTTTGCTTAAATTCGAAATTCAAAATTATTATCACCTCAAATTTTAAATTCATTATTTACAAAATTGTTAAATTCAATCTAAATTAATCAAAATTTTACAAAAAAAATCGATTGTTCAAATGGAAGACTGCAAATACTTTGTGAATTCGAAAAATGATTTTACTCATCAATAAAATCTGTGGAACCTATCCCACTGTGGGCGCATTGGTTTGGGCATTTCCCCCTCTAATTGCAAAAGGGGAGAGGTTCGAGTCACTGCGTGTGCATTAGCGCGACTTAAACGGAGTCGTGGGAGGTGGGTCCTCGTGCCAGCATATCCTACGCCTACTCGCATCGCCCTCTATTGCTTTGCGCATCGTCTTCATCGATTCGTCAGACATCATTCCCTCTCCAAAAAGTCATTCTCTCTCCCTTTCTCTTTCTCATCCGCCCTCCTTTGTCTCCAAAACCCATTCGACCTCTCTCCCTTTCCTCTCACCATCCGCTTGGCCACCACCAAGGGCCAGCCATGCAACTAACATTATTGAGCCATGGGCTCATTGTCTCCTTGTTGATATTAATATTAGGTGAGTTAAGGCCACTTCCTCGAGAAAATATTAGGTACGCAAGTGATACCACAGCCTCTCCCCTTGATTCTCGACAAAACGTTCCGGTCCTCCTCATCTAAATAACCAATCTCAATCTCACATCTTTTAACAACAATCTCAAGTTTGTCATGTTTTGAAGCAAGTGGCCTTGTGTTTGCATAATACCATAGCCTCTCCCCTTGATTCTCGACAAAACGTTCTTGTCCTCCTCATCTGGATAACTAATCTCAATCTCACATTAGCCTCAATCTCACATTGGCCTTGTGTCATGAGCCGATCGATCTAGCATTCCCTAATGCGGCCTTAGGATTTCTCCCAAGCAGCCTTTCTCACACTCAACTCACAAGGATCTTTAGAGAGAAAAACTCTAGAGAAAGAAGCTCTGAACTTGTATTTACTTGTGAATGAGATGAGTACAATGAGGGGGAGGAGACCCCTATATATACAAATACAAGGCAAACCGTATTCGTAGATCTCTTCTCAATCTAAAGGTGGAAATCGCATCTCCCCAACTACCATCTACCCGCATTTATTACATAAGTGTACAATTACCGTATCGCCCGCCCCCAGGAGTATTCTAGAAGACTCGAGAAAATCCTAGGTCTCGAGGATACAAGCCTAGGGTCGCTTGTTCACGGATAGGTCACGGCCGTCGTTTAGAACCCTCTTGGATCGGGCTTTCCTTCGGGCCGTGACACTTGCGTCCTAGAAGTCAATGTCCTAATTGTTCAAATCATCACTTCTTTTGCCCCTTCATTCTTGGCTAAGTGTTTTAGGTCCTCCACATCTAAATAATCAAGGCAATGCATATCAAGATATGGACGTTGAGTTGAAAGTGGATAGAAAATCAAGGCAATGCATATCAAGATATGCAAGAGAACAGATACGATGCAATACAGGGTATACCATGCTCATTTGAAGCAGCAGAGAACCATCTTGAATATTTATCACAGGGGAACACAAATGGGAAACCTCAGATCTGGCAATATTCCCCTAGAAACAAGCGATGCTAAGCCTTTAAATCATATTCCCTTCCCTAAAGTTTATTAGGTTTCTTGAAAGAGGGTAAAAAACAAAAAATCTTGTGAAGCACAAACCAACATCGATTACAAACTAAAAGTTTTTGCACTGAAAAGATTTTAATGTACCAGGTATATTCATCTACATCATACCTTGAATTGCAGCATCCCAAGCACCTCTAAGTTTTTCCAAAAACTCTTCCGCTTTATCAATGGTAGCCATTCTTGTTGCCATGGAAACTTGATGAGACTCTTGCATTAAGATGTGTTGATAAAGCCCTAGCAAGGAATTGTTCACCCATGCAAATAGATTCTCCTCCAGGATGATTCGAGGAAAACGGAGAAAAAGAGACGTTCAGAAGCATACTCAAGAAATACTTAATTTATTTTAGAGACATTACATGTATATAATTCCATAAATACCTACAATAACCATTTTGTCTACCATAAATTTTCCTATTTTCCCTTGCAAATCATATACTCATGACAGCAGCCAAAATCAGTTGGAGTTGGTCTGCAATTAGTGACTACTTCGAATGGTATCATCCAAAGACGACAAAAATATTTTGTCTAACGAGCGTCACACTTATCCATTCAAACATCAAACAAAAAAAAAAAATTAAAAGAAATATAAATATTAAATGTAAACAAAAAAAACTCATACCTCAACATAATTGACATAACCTAGAAGTTTAGCTTTTTCCAATCTAAGCTTCAAGATTTCATCAATGATTAATGTGTTGTCAGTATCTCCGCTGGAGGCTCAAGTAGCATAGGCACGGTAGATTTCCTCACGTAAACCTCTATTTTGAGCACTGGCCATGAAAGACCGATAGCTTGGTTCATCCAAAGTGATCATCCAGGGTCCATCTTCTGCCGTTGCATTTTCATACCTCTTGAATATCCCAAAAAATGATAAAGATCAGACAAATTTTTGGATAAAAAGTGCTCAAACAAATATAAGAAAATAGCACAGCAAAATACGAGCTATTGTGTATCACCTCTGACACCGCCGTTTGTGCAGCCAAATCAAGAGATAGAGAAGACAATCCTTTGATGTTCTTCTTATCAGTAATCAATATTTTGAATTTCCTCATGGCGTCCATGATATTCACATCAAACTTTCGACATAATTTTTGAAGTCGCTGCAATCAACTAGTTAATCAAGAGGCAAAGGTTGGGTAATTGAAATGTTAAAATAACATAATCTACTCTTCTACTTTCTTGCTCTTAAAGAAAAGAGTCAATGCCACCACAAGGCTTTATAACAGGTTTTCAGAATTTAGCAATTCCGATCACTCAGACGCCAGATTATAGAACGACTAATAACCGACACCCTCGAACCATGGCAAAAGTGCCAGACATCACATGCTGTTCAAGTCCACAAGCCACAACAAATTTTAGTTTCTATACACATGAATTTAAAGCAAATTATCCCATGATAGCAAGGAAAAGAAGATATATGAAGAGAGTTTTGACGCGTGTTATTGATAGAGCCAACAAAATCATGCAAGATCATGGCTGTACAAATGTTGTCCTTCATATATAGGTGAAAATACAATTTACATCTTCAATATCGCCAACTAACAGATTTTAACGACGCTGCACACCTTCTCAATTTTGTTAAAGTCTTCTCTTCTTCCATCTTTCAAGGCAACCCCATTCAGTACTCCTTTCCTTATTTGTTCAGCAACAAATGATTCCAAAACCCAGTGTCTACCAATCTAATGGAACTACATTTCTAGAACAATCGAGTCACAGATTTTCCGTAGATGCAAAAATCAAGTTAATAAGATGTCAGGTGAAAAAATTATGTTCAGTTTCTTACATTGAAGAGAGGGATGCAATTTCAAAAGTAGGAAGACTTCTCGACTTCAAGTCTAATGATGCCCGAGCAAAAGAATGAGAAGAAAATTGGGCTTGTGAATGAGGCTCGACGATGGCGATGGCAGTGGCAGCGACGCGGGATGGAACGGCAATAGCGACCGGCATCGGGCCAGGGGACTTCAGGGCGGCCTGGCTTGTGGTTGGTCAATGAGGCGGCAGGCGGCACCATAGCTGGTCGTCGAGGCGGCGAGCTTAGCCCGGCAGGAGTCGCAGCCGGTTGATGAGGTTGCGATCGATGGTGCTGCGGCAGCAACAAGCGGCAGCGGTTCGGCTTGGGGACAGCGTCGGGCGGTAGCGACATGGCGGAGGTCCAGTAAAGGTGCATATTTTTCGGCGATCTCGCCCTCCTTTTACAAATTCAACCCTCCAACACCCAGATTTGACCTTCGAGACCTCCTCTCCTTCTCCGGATCCGACCTTCTTTAGCCTCGACTTCTCCCGCTTCGGCCGACCTCCATTCGGATCAGATCGCCCGCGCCTTTGCCCGCGGCAAGGCCAGGGCGAGGCCAGTCTCGCCCAAATCGGCCGAGCGAGGGCTTCATGGCCCTCACCTCCGCCCTGGCGATGGCCGCCATGGCCTCGCCAGCCGCAGGTGAGGCTACCTTCGCCCGGCAAGGCCAGGGCTGGGCTGGCCTCGCCCGATCCGGGCGAAGCCCTCGCCGACGGCCCTCGGTAGAGGCGGGTGAGGGCCGCGACCCTCGCCCCACCCTCGGCGACGGCAGGCGAGGGCTTCACGGCCCTCGCCCAGTGACCGGCGAGCGGTGAGGCTCGCCGGCCATCGCCAGAAAAGAAAAGGAAAAAGAAAAAAATTAATAAAAAATTAGAAAAAAATCATAAAAATTGCCACGTTAGAGTCCGACCAACGTCCACGTCAACGCCGGCCAGCCAAAATTGGCCGAATGGACTGAATTGGTACCAATATTAAAAGGTTTAGGACTAAATTGGTCCAATTAAAAAGTTTAGGACTGAATTGGCACAAATACAATAGGTTTAGGACTTTTTTGGTACTTTTCCCTGTTTGGGAGTGGTTGCATCTCCTATTGCAGCGGCAATGTCGACTTCACCAAGGAGACCACTTGCTCCGATCAAGGTTGCTATCAAGCATCCATACCAGAGGGGCTTAAGACGCTTGACATCGCATCTCCTGCATCTACCAAAACGTGTCGGCCTCGCAACTCAACCGCTGTGCATGGGCCTTTCTGGTGGACAACAGGTCATTCTGTATCTCAAACTGGACTCTCCCGAGGTTTCAGGATATGGGCAACACCCGAGCCTTGTTGTGGCCTGGATGGTCGAACTGGACATGACTTGCAGACAGGCCATGTTGACCCAGTGGAGCTATGCCTGGGGTAACGACGAAGAATGCTAAGGACTTCGGGAGTGGACAGGGTCATCGTTACGTTTGCAAGGCTGGGTACGAGGGAAATCATCCAAGGGTGTACATGTAATTAAGACATATATAACTCCTCATGCATTATCACACTCGAATGAATGATGTGGATAACTAACTAATTAATCAACATCTAAGAGCCGGATAGTGAAGTAGTGTATCTGTATATTGATTCAATCTAGTTTTACCCCATCTAATAGCTGCCGTTTAATTTGTGCTATTCATGAGTCTGAATCGTACCTCATCTCGGCAGTAACCACGATGAAGGAGATGAAATTTGCTTGCATGAACGGCGAAGAAGAAATTGCATCGACCTTTCATCAAGAGAGATGAGGCAATGGTTCATGGGGGTGGGGTCGTGACCTTAGCTCATCTGAACATCAATATCGACGGGCGGGGATGGCGACACAGCGGTCACAATGACTGCAACGTTTGCAGCATGGCTGGGCCGCGGTGTTGGTGGAGGGGATGTTGGGTTGAGTGGAAGGTGATAGGGGAAGACGGAGGAAGTGAGTTTTCTCATTTATTAGATGTGTCCTACCACATGATATAACTCTAATATGAGGCCTATATAAAATTGGGAATCTCATCTAGATCCAAATCCATCTCCGGAATTGATTTCGTGGAATTTACGTGGAACCCGCATGATTAATGATTATAATAGACTCAATCGAGTAAATTTGGATTTGGTAAAAACATTTCCTGAAGTTCCAACATTTTTCCTAATATAATACGTCAAGATAGTTGCCGCCACCCTACCAACATTATAGCGAAAATTTCTAGCAACTCTATTCCCATTTTACAAAGAAAATTTTGCCTTCTCTCTCAAACCTTTGTGCCTCCACTCTTATATATACATATATTGAATGTGGTATGCACACTATGATGCATTTAAAGGGTTGGATCTGACGAGTCCATCGTATTTAGTAATACATATTCATATTAGCACATCCACCTCACTCATAGAATAACAGCTCATATTTATAATTTATTGTACGTATGTAAAGATCAAACTCCTCCTTCCTAGGCTCAGTCGTTGTCCCCAATGACCATATAAAGCCCCTTGCTGGCTCTTGCAACATAGGGTTTATGCATTATTGCAAAAGCTCGATTTCTACAAGTTCCGTATGCCAGATCCTGTACTAGCTCGTGTGCCCTTCATGGGTCTCGTATATATAGTTCGAGGCAACGTCAATCCCCATCACTGGCAAAAGAACAATGCCATTGTTGATTTCGGATTCCACATGGATAGAGACAGAGTAGAGAAAGAGAAGATATCTTGAGAGAGAGTGGACACATGTCATGGTATCATAATCGAAAGCTAAATGGGATAATATTATCTGTCTAATAATCCATGCACAAACTTTTTCAATTTGTTTTTTCCATTAGCCGAGATAACGGTTCAATTTGTCCTTTGCATAATGTAGACATCGATGAGTGTAAGGAACCAAAAAAGATACCCATGTCATGGAAAGTCCAAAAATAAGCCCGGGGGCTACACATGCCAATGCTGGTTTGGAATGTAGGGCAATGGTAAATTCCGTTGCCGAATTCTCGTTGGCTCGTAGCTGTTTAAGGTAATTCGATATACATCCCCTTATCATTCACTAGATGGTTCATTGTTAATTTCGCAGTAGGTTTGACGTATGCTTTAGGGATTATTATTATACTGTACTTAATCGGTGCAATCCCATCTTTCCTTTGTTCTTTTTTGTCTTTTTATTTTCGATTTTTTTCTGAAACTAACACTTTGAAACTCCACTTGTGGGAGGATACATAGCATCTTTAAGTGAAAATATCTACTACAACCAAACCTACAAATCTTGGGCCAAAACGAACAACTAGAGCGTCTGATTTCAAGAGGAGAAAAGCCCTAATAATGGTATAAATTTCTAGAATTTCTTTCTTCTAACATCTCGTGAATTGCTAAAGTAGTACTGGCTCCTACACTACAGCGACACGAAGGCCAAAGACCATTGCTTGGTGAACTTGCGCATAAGAATTCAAGAAGCTCAACTCACCTTCAACGATCACACCGATGGATGGGATTAGGGCTTATTTTTATTTTTATTTTGCCAGATCCTTTTACAGTAATTATTATTCAGACTTGCTTGTCTTGGTTGAGTTTGGATTTGGGTAACAAATGCTCCCTTTAGGTATAATCCCGTAAATGGTTCACAAGATATTCAATCGTTAATCCAATAAAAGAGATTAAAGAAAAAGAAACAGAAAAAGAAAATAAAAAATAGTGGAAACAGACAAATAGAGATTTTTAGGATAAACAAAAGTGTAGCTATTGGACACGTGACAGATCCCACTTTGCACTGCATATGCAATTTGAGATTAGGTCGGCAGAGTAAGGTATAATAATCCATGGTAACAATTTAATTAAGATTTAACTGTGGAAGTATTAGTTTGTCCGGGGTATACAATATCTTACGTACTTAAAGTTATTGAAGTTAAGCATATACATAATTAAATGTCTTACTTTGGATAATAAGCTACAAAAAGGGCATGAATCCATGCCTAAAAGCCTGGGGACAGCGGGGTCTAGTGGGATGGGCACTGGGCCGAGGAATCTCTGCCCAGGATAGCATTAGCACTGTCGCATCTACAATTTTAAGAAAAAATATATTTTTTATTTTTTATTTTATTTGTTATAATTTTTGTAGTAGTTATTATAATAATAATAATAATAATAATAATAAGGATAAGGATAATCACTTCTCTTTACAAGTCTTGCTTTTTTGTCGGGCTGAACAGGTCTTGCTTTTAAAGAAGGTGAAGTTTGAAAAGTCCTTTAGGTAAGCAATGCGGTACAATTGATTTCTATATATTTCATCTTCACATCATCCCACGTTGACCAATTTGTGAAGATTGGAGCTTGTTCGGCTCTACAAAACCGGCCCATGAGCCCGCCCATTTTGTATGAAATCCAGTCCTGAAACCATTCATTCTTATCAGTATAAGAAAGATATTTGATGGCCATCTAAAAGAAGTTAATTCCATGGTGGTGCGCCCCCCACCACCCCACCCCCCCACACACACACACACACACACACACACACAGGGCATGGGGAGGTGGCGAGGCAATTTTTCATTTCAGGTAGTTAAAATTAGGTTTAGAGACATAATTAATAAGTAAATGAAAATGGTTGTGTTTTCTTTCATATCTAGCTAGAGAATATATCCTTCAATCATGTTTTTTAATTGGCATGTTATATATTAACTAAGTACAAATTTGAGCGATATCTATGTTCATACGCAAGTGGTTAAAAGATTTAACTGAGTTTTCATACCATATGTAGGAGGTGAATGCTTCCTCATTCTTTTTTTCTTTATTACAAACTTTCTTCATTATAATCAAAGAAAGACATTGGGAGAAGTAATAGAAGACCTAAGTAATATGTACTTGAATTGAGTTCAATTGATAACTTATTCGGTTTTGTAACGACGTGCATCAAATTTAAGATAAGGACTCACATAAGGATTGTTACGTGATACATGATGTTTAGCCTTTCAAAACCATTTTTATCATTGTTAAATTGGGTAATCGTATTTTGTAAGATGGACCAATCATCCAAAAAAATTAATGTGGATTATATAATAATAGATTAAATGGGTAGTCCATTAGAAATTAACTTATTTTATGAATTATTGGACTGGATAAGGATTACAGGCTCGAATAATTAATCTAGTGAAATATATGCTTTGGCAACGATAATTGGAGCCTTCTTGTTCATGGTTGTTGTTACTTTAGTCTTTGACAAGTGGCGGAGGAGGAGAATCATAAAGAAAAACTGTAGCCGAAATAGAGGAGGGCTCTTAAAATACCAAAGTGTTCAAATATTTACGAAGGTCGAGCTAGCAAATCAATCAACAATTATGATAGCAATAAGTTTGGCGAGGGCAGTTTCGATTTTGTCTATAGAGGCAAATAGCAGGAGACACTGTTGTCGCAGTCAAGAAGCCTAATGATGCAAGTCTCTAATCAAGAGGGATTTCCAACATGAACTTCAAATTGTGATGCAAATAGACCACAAAAATGTGGTGAAGCTCCATGGCATATGTTTGGAGACTAGAATATCCTTTCTAGTTTATGAATACATTTTAAATGGTACCCTATTCCAACACATCCATTCGAATGTGTCAACCATCTTAAGATCATGGAAAAACCTAAATTATTATAGCTATCAAAGCTGCTCTTGCACTCGAGTATATGCATTCCTATGCAAAATCCCCAATCATCAATGGTAACATCAAATTGGTAAATATACTTTTGTATCAAAATTACTCTGTAAAAGTATCTGATTTTGGAACTTCGATACCTATATCACCAGAGTGTAGTCATGTCGTAGCTAATGAAATACAAGGCACTTTGGGCTACATTGATCCAGAATATTTAACCACAGGTATACTAACAATTAAAGTGATGTATATAGCTTTGGAGTTGTCCTCGTGGAGTTGCTTAGTAGAAAGAAGCCTACAAGTTTTATTATTAAGTTCGGAAAGTCATCAATGTTATCCATTATTTCATCTCTTCCGTAAAGGATAATACACTCTCCAATGTCATAAGCTTCAAGGCCGCTAGTGAAGATGAAATGGAGATAGTAGGAATGGTTGCTGAGATCACAGTGAAGTGCTTGGACCCAAGTGGTGCGAGGAGGCCGGCAATAAGGGAAGTGGCTGAGCAACTCGCTAGGATTAACCGCAAGCTTGATAGCTCAACAGTTGAAGAAAACAATAGAGAGACCGAAAACATGGTGGATGAAGAAAACCTCTACTCCCGTGCGACTTCAACTACTTTCACGATGAGCCAACATGGGATGATGGGCTTTCATTTCTATTCAACAGGTTCCAGCATCTGATCCTTTGTTACTATAATGACATGTCTATTAATTGTCCATAAGTACTTCCAGGGTTGATTGTGTATTCTACATATATGTTATGTTTGCCATTTGTTTTGGACTTGTAGTTGTGCAAGCATTTGTGCAAATTTAATTGTCACAATCTAATATTATAGTGCATTGAGGAGACTTACAGAAGGCCGAAATATGGTCATTTTGACTCTATCATCAACTCTCTTTCCCTTTATCTTTTCTTTGTTGTCTTTTTTTCCCTACATATAATAATAGGTCTAAAAAATAATATTCTCACCCCTTTTCATCTTTCTTTTTTCTTTTTATAATCCGAGTTCACTTTTATAACAAGTAAGAATCTCCATTCACTTTCAGTATTTACTTTTCTCTAATTATATTGCAATTAATCTTAATATAATTTTCATTTCCATGAAAGTATAAAACAATTGTTGGCCAAAAGGATTATAATAGGCCAGAATAGGTGTCCATTTTCACTATTTCTTCCTTTTTGGCAATATGATCTTAATTTGATATGATGGCAAAACAAAAATAAAATCTCAATTTGCTTTACTTTCTCTTTATTTTTTAGTTCATTTAATCAGTTTAGATGTTAATTCGGAGTGAGTGGGAAAGACAAACTGATTCAAAACTCAGAAAATACCACATCCTCCAACCTCAATATGATTACTTTAAAATATGATGAAGGGATGAAAAACACTACATTAGTCAATTCATCATGAACAAAACTTTCTTATCCAAACCAATATGAGAGGATCACAAGATCAATAAAGAAGTATCGGAGAATTTACTTGATAATAACTTTATTTCAAAACAAACTTGTTTTATTTTTAGGATGAAAGAACTTAAATTGTTTTGTAAGTTTGGTACTAATAAACTACAATGAAAAACACTGGCTAGCAAGGAATATATAACCTATATTAAAGGCGATAGAAAAAAAAAAATTGTTCTCAAAAGGTGATAGAAATAACTAGTACTTTTTCTCACTATCTACCAAAACTTTACAAATTAATGACTTAGACTAAATTAATATTTTAGTCATTGACCAGGTCCTATAAAATATCTCAAACGATAGTACAAAGACGTTGTCTCAAATGAAATTTTAACAGATTTGCGGGTGTAACAAAAAAAAAAAAAATCTCTTATCAAAAGTTTGAAAACAAAAGTATTTCTTGTAGTTTACCTTCGAGTAATGCATCTTTGCTCTATTTCTAAGGCTTCCTTACAAACCAAGTCACCACAATGCCTTGTATAATATTGAAACTGAAGTCAGAATAATGCCCTTGATTGATAATAGAACCTTCCCCATGTGGCAAACTCGTGACATTTGCTCCTTCCTAGGATTCAAAATATTTAACTTTTCATGCTGTTTAAGGTTTTGATGGTCACATCTAATATCATATGTGGTGCTATGACAGCAATTTACTACAACTTAGTGCCATATTGGCAACACTTTCGTAAATTTTTTAAATAGATGGACCGATACAAATAAAAAAAAAAAAAAAGCATATACTTAAAGGATCCAATAAATAAAAAAAAATCACAAGCTTGATTGAACGTTGTGTAAAAGTTCTGATCCAATAGCTACACTATCATGCCAAAGATTAATCTAAGGAGAAAACATGTGCTGGACACCTAGTAGCTACATTCATCTGTTGGCATAATAAAAGATTGTCAATTAATGGTTAATTTCTATATAAGTCGAGCATATTTTATGATGATAATTACCATTATTATGTTTGTTCCCAATTATAACTCTTCCAACATATCGATTGCTTTTTTTTTATTTGCTCATACTCAGCACAAAATTCGGAGTCAACTGCTAATCTTATTTAAACAAATATTGCGATATATTATTAGAAATTATTGAGATTATTGTAAGTTTTTTTCTTATGATTTTAATACATCTTTATACGACAATAAATATGGTTAAAGGTACATGTCGCGTCTACACGAAGAGTATCCCGATATTTTCTAATATTCATAGAAAAGGGCTACTTTTTTCTAACACACTTGAATGTCATTATATTTGTAATTCAAGATGTACATAGTGACTTCTTTTAGAATATAATAATTTTCAGAGTGAAATGATAATTCTCTACAGAGGTAATCATTCATTCAACCTTTTCAATTATAGAAGACTCAAAATACTTAAAACCTATTGAAGCAGCACAATTAATTTAACAGACAATGTTATGTGATAAGAGCTCATTGAAATATAAAATAGGGATACGTATCCACAGTATTGCAAAAATCATCATTATGTTTTTCTGGTGCCGCTGTTGTCACACTTGATCATCTTGTTGTGATACACACCTGCATCATTGGGAAATCCCAAGTGACGTCCTCAATTCGCGCAATGCACATTTTAATCATTGAGAAAGGTCATTCTCCGAATGGATCACAGTGGACCCCACAACGTCTCTTCTGTATGCTTTTTTCTGTGGCGTGTTGTTTTGTTATTCCGAAGACTTCGAAACGACTTGAAGTATTCATGCACCGAGAGAGCCTTGTGACACGGTCCGTGATTCTTTGGTACCCGTGAACCTTTGGGAGTGAAGTTTGGGGTTATCGAGTGAAGAGCGAGGGCACAGAGAGGATGAACACGACTAATCCATGGAAGTGGCATCAGGACGGTTGGTGCTAGGAGTTCTAAAATAGAAAGATAATATTACTTAGGAGCTCTAAAGGCGGGGTTGGTCTGCCGTGCACAAACTGGTCGGGAGCTGAAACCGCTCTCCTGATGAGGCCATGGCCAGCCAAAACCAGTTGTTGAGCCTAAAGAGGGCTACTATCTCGCTCAATGAACTAGACGCCTGAGCCAAGCTGGATATGGTATGATCTCGTATGAAAAGAGCTATTTGTCGTATTGTTCATTGGAACAACTATAGAAGGAAGGCTGGCTTGGTGAATTCGTTCGCTGTGCACCGCATGGGTTAATCCGCGGCCAAGGAAATTATCGACCCGTGACACTTGCGAGTCTCATGTCACTATCACCAAGCCTCTCTGATTGGTCGCCAAGCATTGGGCCCGGTGATTTTAGTGCGGATCCAAGCCGCACTTGCATGAACCGGATGCACAAGATCTCGATGAATTTCAATTGTTAGATAAGGTAAGTCTCATATAGAGCCTACATAAATCAACGTTGGTGATCGACGCATGTTCTTATTTTTTTTCCTTGGGTCCAGGAGTGGGCCAACTGTGTCCGAAGCCAGCATGAAAAGGTTAAGGTCTTCCCATAGATTAGTCCTTGGCACTTTTCTACACTTAATTTTTGTTGTGTGACAAGTGTTACTTTACTTTAGTCAAAAGAGAGGAGCATGATGGAATTCGCATCTACTATAAGAAATGACAGTTCAGAAGGCCTCTATGATCAAAACCATTTAGTGATAACTTCTAGTTTTGCAATCTTGAATTATTGGCCGAATGATTAAACATTCCTAGGTACTTTTCTACACTTAATTCTTGTCATGTGATAGGTGTTACTTTAGTCAAAAGAGAGGAGCGTGATGGAATTCACATTTACTATAGGAAAAGACGGTTTGAAAGGCCTTTAAGATCAAAACCATTTGGTGATAACTTCTAGTCAAATCATTTTGTTTTGCAATCTTGAATTATTGGCCGAATGGTTAAATGTTTAATTTATATGCAGTAAATTTCATCATAAAAACTGGTAATCAAAATAAGTCTCACCAACGACATTATGGAGAAGTTTTACTAAATATGTTTAAATAGGTGAACTGCAAGTGTTCGTGGCATTTGTTTAAGTTAAACAGTCCATATACTTTATTATACTCATCCAAAGCATGAGAAATATACTTTTGAGCATTTATTTTTAAAAAATTGTGCCTGCAAAAAGTGTTTGATCTCGAGAATATCAACCACTACAAATGAATCAATTTATTGTATAGAGTTTCATAGTCCACATGACTCATAACTTGAAATAAACATATGTTTGTGAGAGATCGCATTGAATAGAAGGGTTGAATTTGCAAACTAAGATCACAATTCAAAAAACATAGGTCCATCATGCAAAATTTGCGCTCTTACCTCAAAGAACCCATTGGTGGAATTTCAGAAAATCTGCTTCAGGAAAAAGACATGCTATCGTCGACCTTCGAGAGGCACACCATAACAGGACATCTTTTTCATGGTACTTCATACGAAAGTGATTGTTATTTAAGAGACATAGAGACAGCTTGTATAAAGTCTCTCGTTCATATAATTGCTACTTTAGATTTCCCACAAAAGCTGGGGTTACAGTTTTCGGGTTTAGGATTAGTGCATTAACAATGAGCAAATTGAATCATTAACGTTTATCAATTGATCTACCTTTGTCTTTTAATTCTATCTACCATAAATCAAAATAATAGTTTGTCCACAAAGATCTAAAAATGATGTCAAATTTGTGTATATGGTCAATCCATTGAAACTAATTTATTTCACAGGTAGAAGATTGAAAAAGAAAAAAAAAAAAAAAAAAAAGGTCTCTGTTCACGATTTTAATTATTTTAAACTCAATTTGGAAATACAATAGATTGCGACATGACGACAAGAATCAGGCTCCTAATAAAAGAAAACCTCCATAGTCGGATTGAGCAATTATTAAAGGTCAAATCATAGAGATATGATTTGGCCATGTAATTCGTTGCTCTGCTTTCTAGGTCAATACCAACATCAAGATTGCACGGACGATCTTGTCAAGGATTCCATAGTAAAGAGAGGAGATAATGGATGTCTTAGTCCCACCATTTGGCATACAGCGCTGCTCCTGTCAATTGCATCTGCCGGTTGGACAAGGAGTGGCACTGAACATATCTTTGTTTCAAGCTAAAGGAGCAAAGGAAGTTGCCCTTCTTTAGAGAGTTAAAATCAAGAGCAATAATGATAGAAATCTTACTTTGATTTTTCTAATGTTATTTGGTTGGAATTAGGTGTGGCTGGTAAACCATGAAAACCAAAATCAATGGGTCCAACTCTTCTTAGTTTTTCTTGACCACTACTGCAAAGTATGCCATACAACTATCATTACAGATTCCGCAAGTTCCACAAATTTTCTTGAAACACTAGGCCTCGCCGAAGCTCGACGAGAGATGCAAGACCCTCATCACACTTGGGCAACTCTCCGGTTTTCTGAATTTTTCAAAAATATTTATTATTCCGTATTGTTTAAGGTTTTTGACAACAATATCTAACACCACATGCGATGCTAGAATAGCAATAAACTGCAAATTAATGCCATGTGATGAGCACTTTTGTCAATTTTTCAAACAGATGGCCAAATACAAGTAGAAAAAACACATATGCTTAAAGGACCCAGTCAAAAATAAAAACATTACAAGCTTGATTGAACATTGTAAAAAAAGTTATGATGAGGACAAAACAGGTACTAAAGACTTTGACAGCTATATTCATCTGTTGACACATGAAAAACATGTAAGTTAATGGCTGATTTTTATGTAAGTCGAGTATGTTTTATGATGAAAATTATTGTTATCATATGCTTTGCCAATTATTACTCTTATAGCAAGTCGGCTACTTTTTATATTTGCCTTTGAAAAAACATGTCCGTTAATGGCCGATTTTTATGAAGGATTGCTTTTTTTTAAACACTAGAATGTCATTATCTCTGTAATTCTAGATATAAAGAATGACTTCTTTTAGAAATTAATAGTTCCCTGCATAAAAAAAGGTGATTCTCTACTGAGATAATGGTTGATATTTTCTTCTAACATAGACATACATCTATACTATATGACTTCAACATTTTCACTTCAAGATTCAAATGACTTAATACATATAACATTAGTATATAATTAAATCAAGGGAAAAAGTTACAAAAAATCTCAAACTTTACTAACTGTAGCACATTTACCTTAAACTTTTTTTCTTGTGATATCAAAAACTCCAAACACTTTTTTTTCAAGATATTAAAAAACCCAAACTTATAGTTGTGTGACATCAAAAACTATAAACCTTTGTTTTGTAACAATAAAAACCCCAAACTTATATTTATGTGACACATATACCCCCAAAAATTTGATGTTATAAAAAAGAGTTTGGAGTTTGTGGTGTCATAAAAGAAAAGTTTGGGATTTTTGATATCACAAATCAAAAGTTTCGGATAAATGTGTTATATAGGTATAAATTTGAATTTTTGGCGTCACAAAAAAAGTTTCAGGTAAATATATCTCAATATGCATAATTTTGGATTTTTGCTGGCTTTTACCTTTAAAATAAATGGCGATGTCACGCAATAGAACCTCACTGAAATAAAAATACAAAAATAGGAATACGAATCTGCAAAAATGCGAAAAACATCATTATCTTCTTTTGGATGCCACTGTTGTTATAATTCATTAGTATTTTCTCGGTCAAGTTTAATAAGACCGAGAAACGCACTCTGTGGAGCCCCTGTATTCCTCGCCTGGTCGTCCTTGGTGACGGAGAATGGTCGAGTGACGACCATCTCGCGTAGCGCAACATAACGTCATTGAGAAAGGTCCTCCTCCGCATAGACCAAAGGCTAGAACTGTTAAACGGGTGGGTTGGGTCGGGTTTGGGTCGGGTCATTGATGGTCCGACCCAAATTGACCCATTAACCCATTTATGCATAATGTAAATTTTCTGACCCATACCCAACCCAACCCATACCCAACACATACTCGACCCAACCCATATTAATAAAATATTTTCATATTTAACCAAATTTAGAAAAACTTATTCCTATGTTTTTTTTTTTTTTTTAAAGATTATATTACTAAAATACTTCCAAGCTTATTTCTTAATAGACAAATTTTAAAATTATATTACTAAAATATTTTTATACAACACAAATTTAATGGACAATTTTTATAATTTTTAAAATAATTATTTTAAAAAATCGAATTTTAATTATTTTTTTTATTTTTTAAAAATCAATTTTTTAATTATTTTTATTTTATTTTTTAAATATACTTTTCTTTTTCTTTTTTTTTTTTTTTTTTTTTCTTCTCCTTCTTCTTCTTTTTTGGCCGGCCGCTCGCCACGACGACGGCCTAGCGATCGGCCACGGGCGAGCTTGAGCTCGCCCGACGCCGCCGAGCTTGAGGCTCGCGGATCGGCGAGGCTCGAGCCTCGCCGGACGCCGTGAGGCCTCCGCCTCGCCAGATCCGGTGAGCTCGAGCTCGCCCCGCCGAAACTAGCGAGGCTCGAGCCTCGCCCGACGCCGGCAAGCTCGAATATCGCCCGGATCGGCGAGGCGGAGGCCTCGCCGATAGCCTCACCGGGCGTCGGCGAGGCCTCGCCTCACCAAATCCGGCAAGCTCAAGGCTCGCTTGGCCGGTCGCCCAGGCCATCGCCGTGCCGGCGACCGGAAGGAGGAAGGAGAAAGAAAAAAAAAAAAAGAAGAAGAAAGAAAAAAAGGAAAGAAAAAGAAAAGAGAAAATAAAAATAAAAAAAATTATAATTTCGATTTTTACAAAAAAATATTTTTGTAAAGTTAAAGAGGGAAGATAGAGATTATAAGGTTTTTGTTGAAAATGGGTTCTCCACCCAACCCATTTAAAACCCATTTAAGACCCACTTATCTTGAACTTTTAATTGTGAAACCCATTTAACTACTTTTTGTCAAAAACAAATGACCCATTTATGACCCATTTATGATTTAAATGGGTCATATATGGGTTTATGACCCATTTTAACACCTCTAAACCAGGCTGAACCCCACCATGTCTTTTCTGCATGCCCTTCCTTTGGCTTTTGTCTTGTTCTTCAAAAGACTTCGAGACGACTTGTGATTCTTCTTGTACCAAGAGAGATTCTCATGTCGCCATCACCTTGTGGCCGCCAGGCGTTGGGCCCAGTGATTTCAGTGCGGATCCAAGCCGCACTTGCATGAACTAGGTCACAAGATCTCAACGAATTTCAGTTCTTAGATGAGGAGAGTCTGATACGAGAATCACATAAATCAACGTCCATGATCGACTAGGCTCATTTACGTACGGATATCGTATTTTTTTTTCCCTTGAGTGAAGGGCCAGCTCAGCTGGGTCCAAAGCCAATATAAAGAGGTAAAAATCCAAGTTTCTTTTCTATATTTAATTTTTGTGCGTAACACATGTTGCGTTAGTTTGGTCAAGATAGAGGGGCGCAATGGACTTTGCATATAATAAAAATAAAAAAAAAAACAAATGACTCCAAAAGACTATGATAAAATAAAAATATGATAATAAGTTTCAGTGAAGTTTTTTGTTTTGCGATCCTAAATTATTGGCCGAGTGATCAAGCATTTAATTTGGATGCAATGAATTCTAACACAACGTCTCGCATTTAAAATTAGTCTTGTTAGCCACATTATGGCAGAGTTTTATTAGATGCATACGAACAGGCAAATTGCGTGTGTTTGCGGCATTCCTTTAAGTTGAACAGTTCAGATACTTTGAAGCTTTTAAAAAAAAAAAAGTTATTAACTTATTTTGGACTAGGTGTCAAGATTTGTTGGGTTGTGATAGAAATGAAGTACCCTTTTAAAACAAGATGATCTTAGTCAAAATTAAAATACGATCGTCATTTTATTCACTGCCTAAGTAGGACCTTCTCCTATTGGTGATCTTAATTACTATACATAGTACCACTATTAGTTTATAAAATTTAGATTGCACCATCATGCGCTACAAATTATATAAATTGTCAAATATTAAGAATGATGACACTAGTTAAGTAACAAAAAAGTATAAATATTAATAATTTTTATACCGATTTGTATTGTTATGTGTAATGACTATGTATAAATCAAATCCTTTTCCATTATGAGGTGGCATTAATTTTTCATAACTCAAACACGAGATTGACTAGAATTCATATGACATCGATTTTGTGATTGACTTGTTACATTATATCCGTATGCTATTGATTTATGATATTAACAAGAAAATTTTAGAAAAAGAAGAGTATTCCATATTATAGGCATACTTAACCATATTAATCGCTAAACACGGAAGTATTGCACACAAAAGGACATGATTCCTAGGTTCTTTGGCCCATAACTTTAAATAGAGGCGATTTTCCAACTAAAACATTGCGGCAAATAAAGGATCTCTTGCCTCGTCCATCGACCCAATGCAATTGTAGCCATTGGTCATCGGAACTCACTTGTGTGGTCTGCTTGGTCAATGGCTATGATGAATCTAATCCAATGGTCTTAGGTGCATGAAAAGAAACAAATTTTAAAAGCAGTTTTACTTAAAAACTTAGTTATCCCAAGATTACAAATATACTTTTGGATGCTTATCTCATTTAATCAATTACTAGCACACATCCTTAGAAAATTCTTGAGATTATTGCAAGGTTGGTGCTTTTGATGATTTTAATACATTTTCTATAACCCCAAATATGGTTATAGACATATGTCAAGTCTATCCGAAAAGTACATATATATATATATATATATGTTAATAAAAATATAAAAGGATTGCTTAATATCACTATCTCTGCTATTTGTAATGTGAAAAGTAATTTTTTGTTTTTTAAAGAATGATTCTCGGATTAAAGAAAAGATAATTTTATGTAGAGATAATCTTAATTATTTTCTTGGGAATCTCGAAATATCTCTTTTCTTTACTTTTTCTCTTGCATTTTATCGTTTTCTTAGATAGATTCCAAGACAACTCATGATTGTTCGTCCACCGTCGTCACCAAGTCTTCCCACACGAGGATCATGCGGTCACTAGGCGTTGAGCCCGGAGGTTTTAGTGTGCAGCACAGGCCACGCATGCATGAACCGGATGCACAAAATCCCAATGAATTCAGCAGTTAGATGAATTAGTCACATGTGGAGCCCACGAAAATCAACGCTGCAGATCCACCGGACTCATCAACATGCGGAGCATGTTGTTAATGTTTGGACGCTGGGTCAGGCCAACTGGAAAGGGGAGGATCTCCTCAAAGGTTAATTTAAAAAGGTCGCTTCCTACGTTTCACTTTTGTCCTGAAACACATTAAAGTACTTTTGGCCTCGATAGAGATGCGCAATGGATAATATAAAAATGACTGCCCAAAAGAGGACCAATGAGCGCTTTCCCAAAAAAAAAAAAAAAAAAGATTTCATAAAGAAAGAGGACTCAATGATGAAAACAGTTTGTTTACAAATTTCCTCTCCTAATCATTTTGTTTTAAATTCTCGAATCATTGATTGAATGATTAAATATTTAATTTGAATGCGGTATATTTCGTTGTAAAGTCTCACATTTAGAATAATCTCACTAGCCTCCCTGGATATATGGATCTTTACTAAAGATATGCAACTAGATGAATTGCACGTATACATGACATTTGTTTAAGTTGTATAGTCCATATTCTTTATAGTAAAAGGCAAAAAAAAAAAAAAAAAGAAGCAATAATTTGTTTTGAACTACGTTTGAGATTTTCAAGGTTTTGATGACAAGTCAATTGCCATTTAATTTATGAAGATTCTATCAAAATTAAAATAAAATCATTGTTCTATTCACGCCCCCCTCTTTTGACTAAAGTAAAGTAACAACTGTCACACAAAAAAAAAAGTGTAGAAAAGTACCTAGGATTAATTTATGGGGAGACCTTAACCTTTTTATGTTGGCTTCGGACACAATTGGCCCACCCCGAACCCAAGAAAAAAAAAAGAACATGCTTCACATCTGGTATAAGAAAAGACAATTCGAAAGACCTCTGTGATCAAAATCATTTGGTGATGACTTCTGTCAAATCATTTTGTTTTGTAATCTTGAATTATTGGCCGAATGATTAAACGTTTAATTTGTATGCAGTAAATTTCATCATAAAATCTCCCATTCAAAATAAGTCTTGCTGATCAAATTGTGGAGAAACTTTACTAAATATATTTGAATAGGTGAATTGCATGTGTTCATGATATTTATTTAAGTTGAATAGTACAGACACTTTATCATACTCATCAAAAGCATGGGAAGCATAATATTGAGCATTCATGAAAAAACATTGTCCCTACAAAAAGTGTTAGATCTCAAGAATATCAACCACTACAGATGAATCGTTTTCTTGTATTTGTTTAGAGTTTCACAGTCCACACGACTCATAATTTGAAAGTAACATATGTTTGTGAGAGATCATTTTGAATAGAAAGGTTAAATTTGCAAACTAAGATAATTTTAAAAAACATAGGTCCATCATGCAAAATTTTCGTTCTTACCTCAAAGAACATGTTGTTGGAATTTCAGAAAATCTGCTTTCAGTAAAGAGATGCTATTATCCACCTTCAAGAGGCACGCCATAACAAGACATTTTTTTCATGGAATTGCATACGAAAGTCATTGTTATTTAAGACACATAGAGACAACTTGCATAAAGTCTCTCGTTCATATAATTGCTACTTTAGATTTGCCCACAAAAGCAGGGGGTTATGGTTATTGGGTTTAGGATTAGTGCGTCAACACTGAGCAAATTGAATCATTAGTTTTTATCAATTGATCTACCTTGGTCTTTTAATTCTATTTATTTCACGGGTAGAGGATTGAAAAAAAAAAAGGTCTCTGTTCATGATTCTAATCATTTTAAACTTAATTTCGAAATTCTTATAATAGATTGCAACATGCTAACGTGAATCAGGATCCTAATAAAAGAAAACCTCTACAGTCGGATTGAGCAATTATTGAAGCTCGAACCATAGAGACATGAGCCGGCCATGTAAGCCGTTGCTTTGCTTTCCAAGTCAAGACCAGCGTCATAATTCCTTACTAAAGAGGGCAGATAATGGATGTCTTGGGCCCACCATTTGGAATACGGCGCTGCTTTTGTCAATTGCATCTGCTGGTCGGACAAGGAATGGCACTAAACATATCTTCGTTTCAAGCTAGAGGAGCAAAGGAAGTTGCTCTTCTTTAGCGAGTTAAAATCAAGAGCAATAATGATAGAAATTCTACTTTGATTTTTATAATGTTATTTGATTGGAATTAGGCATGGCTGGTAAACGATGAAAACAAAAATCAATGGGTCCGACTCTTTTTAGTTTTTCTTGAGTACTATTGCAAAGTATGCCACACAGCTATCATTGTAGATATCATTGCAGATTTCACAAGTTCCACGAATTTTCTTAAAACACTAGGCCATGCCAAAGCCCGACAAGAGATGCAAGATGCTCATCGCACTTGGGCGACTCTCCTGTTTTCTGAATTTTTCAAAAATATTTATTATTCCATATTGTTTCAGGCTTTTGATGACAACATCTAACACCACATGTGATTCTAGAATGGCAATAAACTGCAGATTAATGCCATGTTATGAGCACTTTCGTCAATTTTGCAAATAGATGGCCAAATACAAGTACAAAAAAGAAAAAGAAAAAAAAACACATATACTTAAAGGACCCAGTCAAAAATAAAAACATCACAAGCTTGATTGAACATTGTAAAAAAAGTTCTGATGATGATAAAGCACGTACTAGAGACTCTAGTAGCTATATTCATTGTTGGCACATGAAAAAAAACATGTTAGTTAATGGCCAATTTTCATGTAAGTCAAGCATATTTTATGATAGAAATTATTATTATCATATGCGTTGCCAATTTTTACTCTTATAACGAGTCGGCTACTTTTTATATTTGCCTTTGATTGATAGTCAAAATCAGCATATCCAACGCACAATTCCAAGTTGGCTACTTTTATATTTGCTAGGAACTACAATTGCAAATGTACTTTTGGATGCTAATCTTAGCTGATCAAATATTGCAGTACACTATTAGAGAATTCTTGAGATTATTGCAACGTTGTTGTTGTTGTTGTTGTTGTTGTTGTTGTAATCTTGTTAGGTATAGGTGCTTTTCTTCTAGTATTCAAGGCTCTTTATTTTGGAGGCGCATATGATACCTGGGCTCCGGGAGGGGGAGTTTCTTGTTTTTTAATACATCTTTAGATAATCATAAACATGGTTATAGATACATGACTAGACTACATGGAGAGTATGTGAAACTTCTTAATATACAAATAGGAAGACTACATTTTTTTTAAACACTAGAATGTCATTATCTCTATAATTCGAGATATAAAGAATGACTTCTTTTAGAAACTAATAGTTCCTTGAATGAAAAAAAAGAAATTCTCCACAGAGATAATGGTTGATAATAGGCATACATCTATATTAGATGAATTCAAAAAGTAGTATATAATTAAATTAAGCAAAAAAGCCAAAAAAAAAAAAAAAACACAAACTTTATCAACTGGGACATATTTACTCCAAAAAAAATTTGTGACATCAAAAACTCCAAACTTGTATCCGTGTGATATATTTACCCTAAATTTTTTCCTGTGACACCAAAAAACATAAAATTTTGTTTTGTAACACTAAAAACCTCAAACTTATATTCATGTGACACACTTATCTCAAAAATTTAATGTCATAAAAAAACGTTTGAGATTTTTGGTGTCACAAAAGAAAAGTTTTGAGGTTTTTTATGTCACAAAATAAAAGTTCGGGTAAATGTGTCACACCACTAAAATTTGAGTTAAATGTGTCACATGATATAAGTTTGAAACTTTTAATATCAATAAAAAAAAAAAATGGAGTAAATATATCACTATAGGCATAATTTAGGGTATTTTTGTGACTTTTACCCTTAAATTAAATGGCGATGTCACGTGACAGGACCTCATTGAAATAAAAATACAAACTTAGGAATATGAATCTGCGGAAATGCAAAAAACATCATTATCTTCTTTTGGATGCCGCTGTTGTTATAATTCATCATTATTTTCTGGGTCAAGTTTAAGAAGACCGAGAAACACACACAGTGGAGCCCCTGTACTCCTCTCCTGGTCGTCCTTGGCGATGGAGAACGGTCGAGTGACGACCATCTCGCGTAGCAGACATGTCGTCATCGAAAGATCATCCTCCGCATGGATCAGGCCGAACCCTACCACGTCTTTACTGGAAGCTCTTTCTTTGGCATTTGTCTTGTTCTCCAAAAGACTTCGAGACGGCTTGTGATTTTCCCTGTACTGAGAGATTCTCGTGTGTCGCTGTCACCTTGCGGCCACCAGGCATTGGGCCCAGTGATTTTAGTGCGGATCCAAGCCGCACTTGCATGAACCAGGTCACAAGATCTCAGTGAATTTTAGTTCTTAGATGAGGTAAGTCCTATGTGAGAATCACATAAATCAACGTCCACGATCGACTAGACTCATTTTCGTACGGAGATTGTCATTATTTTTTGTTTTTTTAAGTCCAGGGCCAGGTCAGCTGGGTCCAAAGCCAATATAAAGAGGTAAAGGTCCCCCAAAAAAAAAAAAAAAAAAAATCTAAGGTACTTTTCTATATTTAATTTTTGTGTGTAACACATGTTACTTTAGTTTTGTCAAGAGAGAGGGGCGCAATGAACTTTACGCATAATATAGAAAAATGACTCGAAAGGACTCTATGATAAAATAAAAATATGATGATAACTTTCAACCAAATTTTTTGTTTTGCAATCTTGAATTATTAGTTAAGTTATCAAGCATTTAATTTGTATGCAATGAATTCTATCACAACGTCTCACATTCAAAATCAGTCTTGCCAACCGCATTGTGGTAGAGTTTTACTAGATGCATGTGAATACATGAATACATTCTTTTAATTTGAGCAGTTCGGATACTTTGAATTGTAAAAAAAAAAAAAGTTATTAACTTGTTTTGGCCTAAGTATCGATATTTTTTGGGTTGTGATAGCAAATGAATTACCCTTGTAAAATAAGATGATTTTGATCAAAATTAAAATACAATTGTTATTCTATTCACTGCCTAAGTAGGACCTCCACCTATTGGTGATCTTAATTTCTTTACATAGTACCACTAATAGTTTAGAAAATTTAGATTGGGCCATCATGCACTACAGTTATATAAATTTTCTAATATTAAGAATGATGACACTAGTTAAGTAACGAAAAAGTACATATATTAATAATTTTAATACTGATTTTTATTGTTGTGTGTGTAATGACTATGTATAAGTCAAATCCTTTTCCATTACAAGGTGGCATTAATTTTTCAAAACTCAAACAAAAGTTAACTAGAATTCATATGACATGGATTTTGTGATTGACTTGTTGCATTATATCCGTATGCAACTGATTTATGATATTAACAAGAAGATTTTAGAAAAAGGAGAGTATTCCATCTTATAGGCATACTTAACCATATTAATCACTAAACACTGAAGTATTGCATACAAAAGGACATGGCTCATAACTTTAAATAGAGGCAATTTTCCAACTAAAACATTGCGGCAAATGAAGGATCCCTTGCCTCATCCATCGACCCAATGCAATTGCAGCCATTGGTCATGCGGAACTCACTTGTATGGTCTACATGATCAATGGCTATGATGAATCTAGTCCAATGGTCTTAGGTGCATGAAATGATTTTGCCAATAAAGAAACACATTTCGTAAGTAGTTTTGCTTAAAAACATAATTAGCCCGAGATTGCAAATGTACTTTTGGATGCCTATCTGACTTAATATATTAGAAAATTCTTAAGATTATTGTAAGATTGTTGTTTTTTTATGATTTTAATACATCTTTGTATAACCCTAAATATGGTTACAATACTTGTCGAGTCTATCTAAAAAGTACACGATATATGTTAATATACATATAAGGGGATTGCTTTTTTCCAATATTAGAACATCATTATCTCTGCTATTTGTAACGTGAAAAGTAACAAATTTTTAAAAAACAATGGTTCTCGGATTAAAGAAAACATAATTCTATGTAAAGATAATCCTAATTCTATGAGGAGTACACGATATACGTTAATATACATATAAGGGGATTGCTTTTTTAAATACTAGAACATCATTATCTCTACCATTTGTAACGTGAAAAGTAACAATTTTTTTAAAAAACAATGGTTCCCAGATTAAACAAAACATAATTCTATGTAGAGATAATCTTAATTATTTTCTTGGGAATTCCGAAATATCTCTTTTCTTTACTTTTTCTCTCACATTTTATCGTATTCTTAGCAATATTCCAAGACAACTCACGAGGCTTCGTCCACTGTTGTCACCAAGTCTTCCCACACGAGGATCATGCGGTCACTAGGCGTCGGGCCCGGAAGTTTTAGTGCGCAGCACAGGCCACGCATGCATGAACCGGATGCACAAAATCCCAATGAATTTCAGCAGTTAGATGATTTAGTCGCGTGTGGAGCCCACGTAAATCAACGCTGAAGATCCACCGAACTCATCTTGTTAACGTTTGGACGCAGGGTCATGCCTACTGGAAAGGAAGAGATCTCCTCAAAGGTTGATATAAAAGGTCGTTTCCTATGTTTCACTCTTGCCGTGAAACACATTACTGTACTTTTGGCCTCGATAGAGATGGGCAAAACATAATATAAAATCGACTGCCGAAAAGAGGACTCAATGAGCGCTTTCAACCCAAAAGAAAAAAAAAAAAAGCTTTCAAAAAGAAAAAGGACTAATAATTTTCCTCGCCTAATCATTTTTTTTTCAAAATTCTCGAATTATCGATTGAATGATCAAACATTTAATTTGAATCTGATATATTTTGTTGCAAAGTCCCACATTCAAAATAACCTCTCCAACCTCCCTAGATATATGGAGCTTTACTATATATACATATATATATATATGTGTGTGTGTGTGTGTGTGTGTGTGTGTGTGAACAGGCGAATTACATATATTCATGACATTTGTTTAAGTTGAATAGTCCAAATTTTTTGTAGTAAAAGAAGAAGAAGAAGAAGAAGAAGAAGAAGAAAAAGCAATATCTTGTTTTGAATTATGTTCGAGATTTTCGGGGTTTTGATGGCAAGTCAATTACCATTTAATTTAAGAAGATTCAATCAAAATTAAAATAAAATCATTATTCTATTCATTGCTTGAGATGGCTTTTCTCCTATAAGCGATGTTAATTACTATGCATAATATTTACTAATAATTTAGAGATTTAGATTGCACCAGCATGTGATACAATTATATAAACTTTTACATTTTAAGAAAGGGGCACTTTTATAACACTTATTAAGGAGTCGAACAAAAGATGTACGTAGATAATATTTTTATTGTAATAGGTGTAATTAATATTTATCAATCAAATCCTTTTCCAAATAGTATGCTTCACTCTTGCTTTTAAGAACTGATTAACAATATTTCTTATGTTTATTTAGGGCAACGTCTTACGTGTCTTTTCTCTCAATGTGTTCTAAAAAATAAAAAAATCCAATAAGAACACCACAACTACAAAATTTACTCCATACAAGCAATTTTACAAGTAGTAGACACGTGCTTATTTTCCAACTAGAAAATTAATGAGTGCAAGAATTGACAAAATATGAGAATAATGGGAATAACAAGCAAGAGAAAATTGAGAGAGCTTCAGAATTTAAATAATTGACTTATGTTCTCGATCATGTTAAACTTACTATTTTTCTGAAAAATTAAATTATTAAAAACCATGTCAACAATTTATTTATGGCAAACTACATCACAAAATAATGTGGCATCATACATTTTTGTAGTCGATTTATTGTTGAAAGCATGAGACCCAACACGAAGCATGCCTTCATTTAATTATCCAGAAATCACATAACACATTATCTAGCAATTATAGTTCACTACATATTTTTGGAAAAATAGATCATACATTGCTGGCATAAAAGAAGTTTCATATAAGCAGTCTCGGCATCTTTGATTTAAAGATTATTACTATCAATCTTTTAAATCAATGGTGTATGCAGTCGTTCTTGTAAAATTTTATTTACACCGGTTGCATATGCTACAATTACTCTATGTTTTCTCCAATATAGCTTTTCGCAGCTTGTAGTTATGTATCTTGACAACAAGGATACTTGTGTAAATAAAATATATTATTGTACATCGTAATAGAATTACTGTTGTAGTATATATTAATAGGCACAGTGGAAGGAAATTGCAACAAGCACTTGTAACTAACTCCCACTAAGTATTATTATAAGAGTTCCTCTGAACACGTAACATGATATTCTGTTTAAGAGACTGCTAATTAAAGCTGGCCCATCACCGTCGGCTCACCACAATATAGTGAAAGAACAATTAGGATAATCCTATGTCATGGCACAATCAAATATACACAACAAACAAAATAAGATTTTTCAAGGCCAACAAGCAATTAGGAAGTTTCGAACTTGGGACCAATGTGGCTCGCGTTGTCCAAAGCAACCAGAAAGTAAGCTTTACTCGGAATGGTGAAAAGCTTTACTCGAAATGCTGAAAAAAAAAAAAAAAAAAAAAAAAAAAAAAAAAAAAAAAACCTTGGTGGGTCTTTTTTTTTTTCTAATATATATATTTTTGTGCGGGAGAACCAGAACTGCCAAGGCCAACAGCCGCGCCGTAAACCCCCTGGTGACGCTAGCGCAGGACCCACCACCACGGCGTCACGCTTAATACACCTAGGCTCTCACGCCGGGGATCGAACTTCTCACCCATCTTGCGGAGGATCACAGAAGTCGCCTCAACAACCAGCGGAGCCACCACGGCCGGTGGTTCTAATATATATTATTCTGTCTTGCATTTCTTCATATAGCAATCAGATCCTTCAATTTGTTATGTTGACACAATTGGCCCTTCTGCCCTCCGTTACTGTACTTAATTTCACCTATTTGTCCATGTGAGTATATAATGGGCTGGGGTGAATGGCTCATACTTAAATCCCACTCTGTGAACAAGGACAGAGGCACAAAGGTCCCAAAAAGGAAGGAGAGAGAGACAGAGAGAGAGAGAGAGAAAGAGTTTTTCGGAAATGAAGGTAGTGCAGCAGCTTCTACTGGTGGCTGTGGCCTGGTGGTTGCGACAAGGCGGTGCTCCCATCGTGGCCGGACAATGTGCACACAGGTGTGGGAGAGTGCCCATACCTTATCCCTTCGGGCTCGAACCCCAGTGTGCGAGGTCCAAAGAGTTTTTGCTCCACTGCAATACTACCGAAGGGAGGGGTGATCAACTATTGTTGGGGAATATTCCGATACGCAAGATCTCAGTCGGCGACTCGACCATGGTTGTCAGCCTCCCCGAACTATACGAATGCTACGACAAGACTGGCCAGCGAGTAAGGAGCAGCGATAATATGTTCATCAATCTAACTTCGTATCCACCGTACATATTGTCAGCCACCCGGAACAACCTGACAGTCCTCGGCTGTGACACCTACGTGCTCATGACCGACAGATATGGGCTTTTCCGGAGCGGCTGCATCTCCTACTGCAGCGAGTACGTCGACTTGGCGAAGGAGACCACTTGCTCTGGTCTCGGTTGCTGTCAAGCGTCCATTCCGAAGGGGCTCAAGATGCTCCGCATTAGAATCTCCTCCGTCGATGGACACGTGTCGGTTCCATTCAGCCCCTGTGGAGTGGCCTTCGTGGGGGCCGAAAACTCACTCAATATCTCCAGCAGGAGACTCCCGACCTTGGATGATGTGGGCAAGAGGGTGGACCTTGTTCTGGACTGGATGATAGGATGGAACGTCACTTGCACACAGGCCATGTCGAACCAGTCGAGCTATGCCTGTGGCGAGAACACTTACTGCGGCTACTTCGCGGATGGACCGGGTTATCGTTGCTTTTGCAAGAATGGGTACGAGGGGAATCCCTATGATCGCTTCCGCGGGTGTCAAGGTAATTAACATATATGACTCATGCATTATCGCCTCTGAATGAACTATGTGGTAACAAATTTATGGATTGTTTCCATCTAGTTTACCCATTTAATGAGGCGCCGTTTGATTTGTGCCACCCTTTCTCTCTCTGTCTCCTCAACCTCCACCTCCACTCTCTGGCTTGCACTTAGAGGTGGCAAAATGAGCCTTAGACCCATATATGACCAATTTAAATCATAAATGGGTCATATATGAGTCACTTGTTTTTTGAAGAAACTAGTTAAATGGGTTTAACAATTAAAAACTTAAGATAGGTAGGTCTTAAGTGAGCCTTAAATTGGTTAGATTTAGAACCCATTTTCAACTCAAACCACACAATCTCTCTCTCCCCTCTTTAACTTTGCAAAAATATTTTTTTTTATAAAAATCGAAATTATAATTATTTTTTTTATTTTAATTTTCTTTTCCTTTTTCTTTCCTTTTTTTCTTTCTTCTTCCTTCTTCCGGTGGCCGGCACGGCAATGGCCGGCGACCAGGTCGGGCGAGCCTCGAGCTCGCCAACGTTGGGTGAGGCTCGAGTCTCACCGATCCGGCGAGCCTCGAGCTCACCGGATCTGGTGAGGCGAAGGCCTTGCCGACGCCTAGCGAGATCCGAGCCTCACCGATCGAGCGAGACTCGAACTCGCTGGCGTCTCGAGCCTCGCCGATCTGGCGAGCCTCGAACTCGCCGGCATCTCGAGCCTCATCGATCTGGCGAGCCTCGAGCTCGCCAGCATCGAGCGAGCTCGAGCTCACCGGATCTGGCGAGGCGGAGGCCTCGCCGACGTTTGGCGAGCCTCGAGCCTTGCCGATCTAGTGAGCCTTGAGCTCACCAGCGTCGGCGAGCCAGGCGAGCCTATGGCCGGTGGCCGGTCAAAGAAGAGGAAGAAGAAAAAAAGAAAGAGGAAAAGAAAAAGTAAGAGAAAATTTAAAATTATATTCTTAAAAACGACGCCATTGTTGAGGTCGAATTCCGCGGGGAGAGACACAAAGGGTAGAGAAAGGAGATATCTTAAGAGAGAGTGGATATTTGTCACAATACCAGGACCAAAACTTGAATAGGATAGCATTGCCTGTCCAATAATTCATGCACCAACTTGTTCAATCTGTTTTTGCCATTAACCAAGATAAAGGTTCAATTTGTCTTCTGCATAATGTAGACATTAATGAGTGCAAGGACTCACGGAAATACCCATGTCATGGAAAGTGCGAGAATCAGCCCGGGAGCTATACATGTGATTTTGGAAAAAACAGCACCGGTAATAATGCAATGGACGGCGACGGTGATTATCGTCGCGATATGGCTGTTGCAAGTAAGTCTATCTCCTCATCATTCACCTAACGGTTTATACTCTATCGATCCATTCTTAATTTTGTAGCAGGTTTGTATGTGTTAAAGATTATTATATTGGTTGGTGTAATCACCAATAGCACAAGCAATGAGCCACAGGTTGCCAGGTGTCTCTATTCAGTCCTAGGCTAAAGCTATTCACATCTTTTCTTTGTTTTTTTCTTTTTAACTTCCCTCCTCGCCCTTTTTTTGTTTTCTGTTTCTTCTGAAGCTCTTCTGAAGCTAACACTTTGAAACTACGTGTGTGGGAGGATACACAGCAGATCTAAATGAAAATTCCTCCTCAACCCAAACCTGCAAATCTTGCGCCAAAAAGAACAGCTAGGCCTGCAGCTTTCACGAGGGAGAAACCCTAATATTTAAAGCGAAAGTGAGCACAAATTTGGACTAGAAAAAGAAAAAGAAAAATGGAGCATCTAACTAATTAATGACATACAAAGATGATTGTTGAAGAAGGCAATGCGGTTGAGCTTCCTTAAAATCTGAACTGTGAAAATATTGGCCAAAAAAGCAGCACGGGAAGAGTTTAGTGACTTGAGTCTAATTGATGATTTATTTCGAAACTTTCGCAGCTCCTCTTGTGAGCTGCTGAAGTGACAGTCGCTCTTGAGCACAAGATGGATGCAATGGCCCAAGTGAGACAAAAAATATTGGCCCAAAAAGCAGTGAATGTATTAGTTTTTCTTAGGATATAAAAAGTTATTTTCTCATTTATTCTACATATTTAAAGCTATTGAAATTATATATGTATTTGTGTGAAAAACTCGGTGAATCCGCCCGCGTACACTTTGAAGAAGAATATATAAATATTTATATGTACGTCTATATTTATTTATTTAATTTTATGACAATAATTTATTTTAAAAATATGAAATAATAATAAAGCCCTAAAGACAATATCTTCTCCTTATCAGTCTTGCTTTTATAGGAGATGCAAGCTTGGTAAGTTCTTTAGGTAAGTAATGTGGCACAATTATATCTTAAATATTTCATCTTCACATTGTCTCACACTGGCTAATTTGTTAAGATTGTAATTTGTTTGACCATATTAAAGCAAACCCCGAGGCCACTCCTTTCTTATAAAATTCACCCATGAGGCCATTCCTTCTTATAAAAATAAGAAAAATGTCAAATTGTCATCTAGAAAGCGGTTTAGATCTATTTTAGAAGGAAAATAAATTCTGTGGCAGTGCCTCGCATGGGATGGCGGCATTTCATTTTAAGGGGTGGGAATAAGGAACGTGATCCTCGTCCCAACCCCTCCCCGTGCCCGTCCCTAGTTAAAACTAGTTTTAGAATAATAGTCAATCTGTAAATTATAAATGGTTACATTTTCTTTCGTCTCTAATTAGAGAAAATGTCATACTTTTAATTGGTGAGTTACATATTATACAAATTATCCACGTGTCAACTCAACTAAATATAAATTTGGGTAATGCTATATAGAGGTCAGCATGATTCGAGTTGGGTCAGTCTAACACCTAACCTAGGGACCAACCCACACAGTATCGGTCCCCAATTTTTGAGATCGAGGACCAACCCTGTTCAGCTTGGGACTAAGGATCAGATCGATCCTATGGGTCCGGTTTGGCTCCAAGGTCAACTCGGGACTAACCGGATATTTTTTATTTCATTTTTTGTATTTCTTATAAGGACAAACATATTATTTCAAATTATATATCCGTCAACAATGCGGCATTGAGCAACTAAACCATTAACACTAATACATATCAAACATAAATATAGGATAAGGTAACAATAGGAATTTCACTCTTACTATAAGTAACAAACCATAAAAACGAACACGTGAGGTGAGCAGTGAGTAAGGCAAGCGAGCAAGCAAGTGAGGCTGAGATAAATGAAGAGGGTTTCTTTTATTTTTGGGGGAGGGGGGTCGAATTAGGATTGATTTCTCTCTACTTTCTAATTTACACAGGAAATTGGAGGTGCTAGTATTTACAGTTGACAAAAGCATTAAAAAAATATTAGATACAATATATAATATGTCCAGGGTTGGTCTAACCTGAACCAATCCTAAACTCTCAAAACCGAGGACTAGCCCATACAGTGCAAAGGTCTGAATTCTAGGACTAAGGACCAACCCAGTCCCCCTGAGAATCGGATTAGAACTGCCTAGGTTAGGCTGGTCTAGGGTAGGCCTAAAGTTGATCCTAGACTGATGCTCACCCCTAATGATATATATGTTTGTGACCCATCAATTAGAGTTTCCACCAATAGAATAGACGGAGAAAAACATTTAAGCATGATAACTATAAGGCGCATAATTGGTTAAACAATTCCCCCCAAGTTTTGATACCATTTATAGATGGAAAGATCTAAAACAATGTGAGGTGAATGCCTTCTCATTCTCTTTTATTACAAACCTTCTTCATTATAATCAAGGAAAGACATTATAGAGGATGCTGATAATTTGTAATAAATTGAGTTCATTCGATTACTTATTCACTATATAATGACATATGTCAAATTTCAAATAAGGACTTCTATAAGGATTGTCACATAGTACGTAATATGTGTAACCCATTTGTCACCAAAACAATTTCTATCACCATTAAATTGGGCAATTATATATTGAAAGATTGACTGACCATCCAAATCAATGGTGATGGATATATATATATATATATATATATATATATATATATATATATATATATATATATATATATATATTAAAAATATTAATTAGGTTGTGCGTTTGAAATTAATCTTTTTTTAATGAAGTATGTGGCGCGTATGAGGATTACATGCTTGAATCAGTAATCTACTAACACATATTCTTTGCCAGTGATTCTTGCGCCCGTCGTCTGCATATATGCCGGTGCTTCAGCCTCGGTCACATGGAAGTGGAGAATTAGAAAGATAAACTTCAGACAAAATGGAGGAAAGCACTTGAAACGTCAAGGAGTTCAAATCTTTACGGAGGCAGAGCTGGCAAAAGCAACCGACAACTATGATGAAAGCAAGAAGCTGGGCGAGGGCGGTTTTGGTTCCGTCTATAGAGGGAGAATAGCAGTGGATGTCGAGGTCGCGGTCAAGAAACCTAAAGATGTGCACAAGCCTCTAATGAATAAGGGATTCCAAGATAAACTTAAAATTGTGACGCAAACAAAACACAAAAATGTGGTGAGGCTCTATGGCATATGTTTGGAGACTAGAATACCCTTGCTAGTTTATGAATACATTTTGAATGGTACCCTCTTCAAACACATCCATCCGAAAATGTCAACCATCTTGAGATCATGGGAAAACCGACTCAGAATAGCCGCTGAAGCTGCACTTGCGCTCAAGGAAATGCATTCCAGCGAAATCATTCATGGCAACATCAAGTCGATGAATATACTTCTAGATCAAAATTACTCGGCGAAAATATCTGATTTTGGAACTTCAATACTTATACCACCGAAGCATAGTCATATCGTAGCCACCGAAATAGAAGGCACATTGGGCTACATCGATCCGGAATATTTAACCACTGGTGAGCTAACAATTAAGAGTGATGTATACAGCTTTGGAGTTGTCCTCGTGGAGTTGCTCACCGAAAAGAAGCCTACAAGTTCTGTTACTGATAAGTCTGGAGAGCCAATCAATATTATCTCTCATTTCATCTCTTCCGTGAAGGACAAGTCACTCTCCGATGTCATAAATTTTGAGGCCGCTAGTGAAGATGAAATCAAGCATGTAGAAACGCTTGCCAAGATTGCAGTGAAGTGCTTGGACCAAAGCAGTAGAAAGAGGCCAACGATGAGTGAAGTGGCTCAGAAACTCCCCTCAATTAACCAGAGCTCAATGGTTGCAGTAGACAATGAAGAGCCCAAATTCGAAGTGGCTACAACAATCTGTCCCACTGTTAAGATTTCAGTGACTGACTGTCTTTCTTGTTTGGGATTGGATTAAGTATGTTCCTGCATTTGATCCTTTATTCCTATAGTAACATGTAGTAATTGCCCATAAGGACTTTTAGGGTTGATTGTGTGCTTTGAATATGTGTTATGTTGCCATTTGCTATGGACTTATGTTTGTGCAAGCATTTGGGCTAGTTTAAGTGTGGGAATCTAATATACTATATGTAAAGCTGTGCATTGAAGTAGATTTATCTTATGGCCATTTTGACATTATAATAATCTCTCTTTCCCTTTATCTTTTCTTGTTTTTCATTTTTCTCTTCATATAATAATAATAGGTCAAGACAAAATCTACTCACTGCTTTATATCTTATTTGTTTTGTAATCTTATACCAATTCACTCTTATGGCAAGAAAAATCTTCATTCACTTTCAGTATTTGCTTTTCCCTAATTATATTACAATTAATCTTAATATAATTTTCATTTCCAAAAACAAGATAATAATTATTGGCAGAAAAGACAAAAATAGGCTAGAAAAATATGTACCTTCACTCATTTTTATCTTTTTCATAATTTGATCTTAATTTGACATGATGGCAAAAAAATAAAATCTCAATTTACTTTACTTTTCGACCAAAAAAAAAAAAAAATACTTTACTTTCCCTTAATTTATAGTTCATATAATCTAATTTGAAGTTAGATATTAAATTTGGAGGGAGAGTGGGAAAGACAAACAGATTCAAAACTAAAAAATGCCACATATTCCAACCATGATAGGATTACTCATAAATATGATAAAGGACGATAGTCAAACCTATTGGACTCTTAGATCTACATTATCTTAGCTAATTCAATAAGGAAAAAAAGATCTTATCCAAACCCGTGAGAAGATCATAAGATCGAGAGAGGGAATTTACTTTATATTAACTTTATTGTAGAGCGGATTCTTTTTTTTTTTTTTTTTTATGAGAAAGATAAAGAAATGACTTCTACAACATTAACAGCAAGACATACAATCTGCCATTTAAGATGAAAGAACTTGAATTGTGTTATAAGTTTGTTACTTAAAAACCGTGATGAAAGACACTAACTAGCAAGGAGTACCTAACCCCTTTTGTCGTCAATAGAACTTCTTCTTTTTTAATTTCTGCCTAAATTTTATAAATTAAAGGCTTAGACAATTTTTCAAAAAAAAAAAAAAAAGAGGCTTAGAAAATTTACCTTTTAGTAATTGACCGTGATTTTAAGTAATATCTCAGAATGACAGAATAAAGAACCAGTCACAATTGCGTTCTACCGAATAGTCATGAATAAAATTGACATAAAGATAAAATCTGTACTTTTAATTGGTTTGTAAGGGTAATTTGAACCTGGCATTTGTTTCCTCCGGAGTATTTCAAGAAAGCATCTCTCAACAAGAGATTGAAAATAAAAAAATAAAAAAATAATGGAATTACGGGAGAAATATTAAAGTAATCACCGGATTTTGTTGGTCCCATGCTAAGGCTAAAATTCTAGAACGCAAATAGATCCCAAGTGTGTTTCAGTTGGATTTTTTTTTTTTATATAGTTTTTTTTTTTTTTTTGGTAGTTTAACTTCAAGTAAGCCATATTTGAACTTTTCCAAAGAATATATATATATATATATATATATATATATATATATATATGGTTAATACCCGATAACCTTAAACCTGGGTACACGTGTGACAAATTTAACCCAAATTACTTTTTAACCATGAAAAAACCCCAAACTAATATACCTGTGACGATTTTGCCCCAATTGATCATAAAAACCTCAAATTTGTACACTTGTGATAAATTTACCCTAAATTAATTTATTCGATCGCTAGAAACCCCAAACTAATACATTTGCGATAAATATACAATCCGTTAAATTGGATTAATACAACAAAAATCACAAAAATTTACCAGCAACCTATTACTTGTCATTCAACTTAATAATTTGATAGTAAAATTTTACGAAAACTAACAGAGGTAAATTTGTCAAAAGTATATCAATTTGAAGTAAATTTGTCAAAAATATATCAGTTTGAAGTTTTTTGTAGTCAAAAAATTAGTTCGAGGTAAATTTATCATAAGTGTACTAGTTTGGGATTTTTCAAGATATTAACCCCCTTTTTATATATATATGATAGCCACATCGATAGCACTTGTGGAGCTAGAATGGCAATTAATTGAAACTTAATGCCATGTTACATCACTTTCGTCAATATTTTAAATAGATGGGCAAATACAAATAAAACAAATAAACTTAAAGGCCCAGTCCAAAAAACCCATTACAAGCTTAATTGTATATTGTGCAAAAGTTCTGATCTAATAGTTGTCGTGACTTAATCTCGAGTGAACCAACTAAGATTTGGCTAATAGATTATTAAGTCTAGACTTAGTTCGGGTCGTCCTAGCTCGTACCAATTCGCAATGCAAAATTATTTTTATCAATTAGTCATCACTAATCAGTTTATGATACGTCAATTAGTTACTCAAGTAAAGAAATGAGAGAATTAATTTATTGCTACATACTTGAGAATCTAGGGTCGATCACTTGATCACGTTAATTAATCAACTAGTGCCTTGCATTTTATAGCAATGTGAGCCCTAAGATTCAATTCCTAACTAGTATAAAGAAACAACAATCCATGCATCAAAAGGGCGCAATTAGAACTATGGAAATGTGCAATCAACAAAACAACATTCGTTTCCATGAATATTCAATCCTATTGTAAAGCTTCGAAGGGCTGTTCAATTTTGAGCATAATATTTGTTTGAGCACTTTCACAAATTTTAAGAGTCAAAAATTAATTTTTAACGTTTTTCCTAACTTTAAAAAGAATAATTTTTTCAGAATTTTTTAAAGTTTTTTTCTAAATTAATTTTTATTCCGGAAAATAGGGACTCGGACTGGCCCTAGTCCGAATGTGGATCTACCCGGCCCCTTCAGCTTGGGCTAGTGATACCAACTAGACAAAAAGAAGTGGGCTCAATGATTCAAGCCCAATCTTTTTACGACTTGAACTGAGTCCAAATTCAATTAACCTAAGCCCAACCCAAATTTACCAACACTGACTCCGTTCGTTTAACGAAAAATGCAGCATTTCTGAAAAATATTTTCCAAGAAAAATGTCATTATTTTCCTATGTTCATTTGAAACCTGAAAATGAAGTGGAAAGTATTTTTCATTATTCGATAAGGAAAATATTTTCCTCTATATATATTTGTGAATAATTTTTTATTTTTTTTATTTTTTAAAATATATTTTAAAAATCGATTTTTTTTATTATTTTTTTCTTTCTTTTTTATCTTCTTCTTCTTCTTTGGCCGTTTGCTAGCCACGCGACTACCGGCGACCAACCGAACGCCGCCTTCCGCCGGCTCGTTGATGCGCGAGAGGCGAGCCCAAGCTCGCCGACCTCGGTCTCGCCAGATCGGCAAGCAAAGGCTCGCGCGCTCATTGCCGGCTCGCCGATCTAGTGAGCGGCATGCCTCAAGCTCGCTGCTCGCCAGAGATCAGCAAACGCTAGGGTCTAATCACAAGGGCGTGCCTCAAGCTCACCGACCTCTGGCCTCGCCAAAGGCTCATGCTCACCACTGGTTCACCAATTTGTTGAGCGATGAGAGGCGAGCTTGAGCTTGCCAAAGGTTCGCAAGCGGCGAGCTCTAGCTCGCTAGAGGTCGGCGAACCTTGAGCTTGCCGCTCACCGGAGATCGATGAGCCGGGCGAGGCCCAAGGCCGGCAATGTCGCCGGGCGAGCCTCGAGCTCGCCCGTGGCTAGTCACGGGCTGTAACCATGCCGACGACCGACCAAAGAAGAAGGTGGAAAAAAAAAAGAAAAAGAGAAAAAACAAAAAGAATTTAAAATTCAAATTATTAAAAATGAAAATGAGAAAGAAGGGGCCTAATAGGTTATGAGAGGAGAGAGTGAGTAAGGAAAATGTTTTCCTCAATTTGAAAAGTGGAAAACATTTTCCTCTCTTTTTAGAAAGCTTTTTTTCCTTGGTGGAAAATGATTTCCACAACTAGTTCATTTTCCATGAAATGAATACTTGGAAAATCCAGAAAATGTTTTCGTGGAAATTACTTTCCACAAAATGAACTATCCTAAGCTCAAGCCCACTTCCTATTTTTTTCGTTTTCTCCTCTATTTCCCTAAGCCCTTCTACGTCTCCTCCCTATTCCACTACCCCAAGACAAACCCAGACAGAACACACCAAAATGCAAGACGACCACCGCTCGAGGACTTCAAAGGTCAAGGCTCATCATTAGACTAACACATCAGTACATCGCACCATGTAGATTCTGCCATCGAGCGGTCATGACCGAGACCCCCAAACCAAACCAGGAAACGACTTCCAAATCCAGCTAAGGAAATGTTTGAGCATGAGGCAAAATGAGGTAGAAAATCCGGGGCTGTTCAGACTTTATAGAGATGAAATCTGGCTAAAGAAATGTATTCGGCCATCGAGTAAAAATGTTCTACGG